>JAVHNF010056982.1:14844-26131 GCA_034783455.1 Micropsitta finschii
CTTTGCAATCCTGTTTTAGTGTTGCCTTGAAACCCATTGTGGGTGCGTGCTGTAAAGGGAGGAGAAGCTGTCAGGAGGTGGGTTTGTGGGGCTCCCGTCGGCACCCTAAGGAGAGCCATCACCTCGATGAAGAGCCCGAGGTTCAGCACTGCTGTGTCAGAGGGACGGAGCTCGCACGGAGGGGGCCCAGCCCGGGAGGTGTGGAGTCGTGCCTGGCTTCCAGCAGAGCAGGTCCATGGGAACGGTAGAGTGGTTTGCGGCAGCCCTGTCCTGCCTGCGGCTGGGAGCACAGCCACGGCCTGCCCAGCTTCCCACAACTCCTAACGGATCCGAGAGCGCTCACTGCTGGGAAGAGCCCCCAAAGTCACCAGCAGGGGTGAGGGCAGCGTCTGCCCCCACTGCCTGCAGGATGCTGCAGCTCCGCACCGCAGCCAGGAGGAGCCTCCGAAGGAGTCCATGGACCCCCTCAGCAATTAACCCCTTGCTTGTGACACAGCCTTGTGCAGTCACGAGGAGCAAGGGGCAGATGAGGGGAAACAGAACAATACGTTCTCGGGTTTATTTTTTCCCCCGAAAATTTGCCCGTTCTGGGCATATGGCCAGAAAGTAATAAAAATCTGTTCTGTTTAGAAACAGCTCACAAACATATAAATAACGGCAGCTTAGTGTGGGGAGAACTCCAAAGAAAGTGAGTTGTAAGCTCTTGAGTTTATTAACATCTGAAAGGGATAACGGGAGTTTTATAATGTCTAATTGAATTAAATACAGCACGCTTCAATTTGGGGATATAAAATCTGCCGTCATGGGCTATAATTAAATACCTTCCTGGTGCTGCTGGTGGTTTTTCTCTGCCAGCTAAAAAATACAACAAGGTGGATGTTTAATTGATGTAATAAATGGCTTTGTGCTTGTTGCTGAAGGGACTGGGCTTGCAACAGTATGGAGGGAGCTGTGAACAGAGCACCCACTGTGTCCCTGCATGGCCCCCCTGTCCCAGCAGCAGTGGGAGGACAAGGACAGTGCTGGGCGCTGACACAAGTGGTCCCCAGCACCCCTTGCCCAGTGCCTATTGCTGGGTGAGGCCCCAAGATGCCCTGGGCTCTGGTGTGGGCTCTGGTGTGGGCTCTGGTGTGGGCTCTGGTGTGGGCTCTGGCCACTCTTGCTCCTGCTTCTCTACTGCTAATTGGGAGCCCAGCTCGGTTTTAAGCTCACTGGGGAAAGTTTCATTAGTGCTCAGCCAATGTGCTGAGCTCATGGAAGCCCTTATAGGAGTGTGGGAAGGCAGCACTGGCGGAGGGAATATATGAGAGCATTTCAAGGGGGACGGGGGAAGGGGGAAGAGGGAGATAACGCCGACCAGAGTGAAGGATCCCAGCCACATGTGTCCGAGGAGAGCTCCCACTACCATGGCTAAACTTGGAGAGGGGCACGTTGCTCTGGGAAGTAGCATGGGATCCAGCAAAGCAGGATGCTTGCTGCAGAGAAAGGATGTGGGAGGAGGGGGTTTCCCACCCCGAGAGGAAGCTCTGCAGGGAGGGGTTTGCCTGCCCCGGATGTACTGGGAGAGCCTGGAACAGCTGGAGAGCTTGGCTTCCTCCCGCTCATCTTGATCTGCTTGCTGCTGTCATCCCATGGGAAGCAGCAGGAGTGATGGGATCACTACCGGTGGCAGGTTTTAGCCTGAATGCCTCTGTGTGAAAAGCTTCATGTCTCTGCAGGAGGAGCAGAAGCTATCACAGAACAGCTGATTGTTGCAGGTTTAATCCACGTGGACCCCTGAACAGCATCTGGGGCTGGCCAGCATGTTGCAGGGAATGAGGAGGGGTGACTGTGGCTTTGCCCAGGCTGAACCACGAGAAAACCTGGCCCAGGGCATCTTTGCAGAGGCTGTTCCCACGCAGAGGAGCAGGAGGCAGATGTGCTCACACTGAGCTGGCTTTGATCACAGCAGGCAAGCTGCAGAGCTGCAACAGCCGAGATGAAAGGGAAAAGCAGAGAGAAGAAAAGAAAAACACTGTTATCTGCTGCGGGCAGCAGTGTGACATGCTCCAGATGGCACAGGCAAGAATGGTCACGCTCAGCAGCATCTTCTCTGAAGGCAAAAGCAGCTTCTAGTTTGCCAGAGGCAGACGTCTCCTGGACAAGAAGGGAGGCTGAATGCCCTGGGTGTCGATTTTGTTAGCTCCCAGCTCCTGCAGCAGGTTTCAGGCTGCTGAAACCACAGCACCAAGGAACAGATGTGATCCACAAGAATGGGCAGTGGGAGCAGCAGACGCGTGGCACTGAACACACGGCACATGGCCAGGCTCACACAGTGCCATGGGCAAACAAAGCAAGCAGCACCCAAGTTATCATCTCTGGAAGCTGACAGAGATCGTGAACCTGGCGAGGATTAGTGACAATGGGAAGCAAAGCAGCAGAGGGAGACAGGGAATCCAGCAAAGCAGGGATGGAGCTGGGTTGGCTTCTGTGTGAAGCAGCCACAGTGACCCACGCAGACCAGCCATGGAGGGCCTCAGGAAGGACAATGATTTCTCCAGGCTGGCACATCCCTTCCCAGCTTGTTTCTGAAAGCAGGGCTCAGAGACCCCACACAGGCTCAGCCTCTGCTGCAGGCGTCTTGCAGAACCCACGTGAAGCACAGCACAGGCCTCAGATGGGAGCAGGTCAATTGAGGCAGCAGACGAGAATTGCCCAGCACCCAATAGCTTGGTGCTGGGGCAGTGAGAAGCAGCAGAAGGGACAAGCAAAGGGTGCTGGGCCTGCTTCCACCTCTAATGATGCTGCCTCAAGCCTGCGCATCTGCTGGGCTTAAGAAATACGGGGAGTTGTGAGGTGTGCTTTTTCTGTGCAGTCTCAAAGGCAGCCTGAATGGAAAGATCAAACCTCTCCCAGTGCCAGCGACACCAGAAAGGAGCAGACACACCGCAATTAAACAGATTTTCTTCTCTGCCCTGTTTTTTTATTTAAATCCAAATTCGTTGGAAATAAACACGCATCAAAGCTTAAAACCCAGAATCCTGACTTAGACCCGGCGCTATCTATCCATGCTGCCTCTGTTTCCCTGTCAGCTGGTATCCAGCGTGTCTGGCTGGTCAGACACAGAGCATCCACACGACCAAGATGACCAAGTATCAGAACGTGCTGCTCAGTGAGGAAAACTGGGAACAGCCAGAGCTGGAGCATCCACTCTCTTGGGGATGCCCCATGGAATGTCTCTCCCACATGAAGCCCGCTGGGAATGCTGCCCCATCTCAGAACCGCTTCTCCGCATGCTTCTGGTTTAGCAGGAGTACTTGATAGCGGAGAGGTGGCAGGAGGGTCTGAAAGCCAAACCCCCGCTGTGCTGCCGGGTCCTGGCAGTGCTCCCGCTGCTCCCAAAGGAGGAGCCGCTCCTGGGTTCCCACGGAAAGGGCCGCTGCTTTGCAACAAAACCAAACCTCCGCGTTGAGAAAACACAAATATTTGGGTTTCGTTCCCTGCTTGTTTCTGGTTTCACTTCTGCTGCGCCTTGGAAACAAACATTCCCATCATGTTTGTTGCCCTTTCCAAGGGAGACCCGCTTACACACCTGAACCCCTCCTGCAGCAGAAAGCAGCGGCTGCACCGGCAGGAGGGGAGTCCTGGCCCCGCCTGGCCCAGGGGCTGCGGCTGCCCGGGGCCAGGCTCCGTCCTTCCAGCGCTGGAGCCCTGCTCGGGTGGACGCAGCCCCTGCCCCTTTTCAGCTTCTCTTTCCCCACGTTGGTTTTCCCGGTGCTGGCTCGGTGCCGAGCAGGGCTGGGCCAAGAAGAGCATCTCCATCCCTCCCACTGCAGCTGTCTGCCCAAACCTTCCCACCTTCTCCGCGCTTGTGGGTTTAAGAGAGCGTTGAGGTGCTTGGAGAGAACAGCAGGAGAATGGGACCGTCTGTGCTGCCCATGTTCCTGCTGCCGCCTGCACCCCACAACAGCTTGAGCCCCACGTTGGCAGCCCTGTGGTGCAGCAGATGCTTCTGCTTGCTCTCTGGGCTCAGCTTTCTGGGTCTGTGCCCCTGCATTTGGGCCCTTGGTCCTGCCAAGGACACTCTGGACCATGGCGTGAGCTGCGCAGCTCTGCATCCCTAAATGAAAGGTCTCAGAGACCTTTGTGGGAGGAGGAGGCATTGCTGGGAGGTAGAGGTGCTCTTTTCACATGCCAGCCCCTTCACAGACGTGGCAGGACCTTTCTTCCTGTGCTCAGGTTCCATGGGTTGCCTGCTCTTTCCTCCTGGGCATGGTTTCTTGGAGCAGGGAGCAGCCCTGCCCCATGTGCAGCTCTTCGGAAGGGGGGTTTCTAGGCTGCTGCAGTCCTTGAGCTGAGTACATGCTTCCTAAGCTGAGTTGAGCCCCTCAGGGGACTCTGTACATGGTGCTGCAGTGAGGAAAGACAATTAGGGAGGTCCTGACAGCGTGGATACAAGCAATGGAAAGCATGCCAAGGGATGCAGAATGGAAGTGATGATGTGGTAGAGCTTCAGCCAGGCCCTGTCACACCCATCTTGCCATGTGCTTCTGTGCTTGTGCAGACCAGAGTGGCTCTCACCCCTGCTGTAAACCTGACTTGATTATGCCAATGATTAAAGCTCTGTCAGTCTGAAACCAGTCCAGGGTGCCTGAGCATTTGGGTAGCATTGAGTCAAGCAGGAAGACCAGCTTGAAGCATCCCCTGGAACATCCCCACAGCACAATGATCTCCAGCTCATGGGCAAACTCCATCAGCCAGGAAGGGTCTAATCTCTTTGGTGCATGATTTTACAGAGTGGTAACTTCTGACCCATTTGTGAACACTGAGTCAAACCTGTGCAAAAGTTAAGTCAAACCCCCTCAGAAAACGGCTATATGGGAAAAGATGAGCTACCTGTGCTCCAGAGCTCCCAGTGTGACAAAAAATGCAAACAGATCATCCAGGCTCGGTGCTGGGCTCGAGGCAACGCTGCCGAATGAGGTGACCCCCGAGGTGCCCTCGAGCCCCAGTCACCCAGGAGCTACTGTGTCAGATCCAAAGCAGGGCACGTGCTCTATGCAAATGCCTTTCCCCCTTTATGCCTGCGTTTCAGTGGCAGCATTTCAAGATTGGTTTTAAACCTCAGAGAAGTCAGTTTAATCCCATCACTTATGGAGCAACTGCTGTTACTTGAAGAAGCATAAGGATGTCATTTATTTCCTTCTCAGAGCCTGTTGTTCTCTGGAAATGCTGTGCGTGACACGGCATCAGGAGGAAAAGCGATCCCAGCGGCCAAGCACTCAGGGAACAGGAGGCTCAGAAATATTAAATCATTTCTGAGGGAGGAGGATTCCTGTTGAGGGCTGCTCAGTGCAGGGAAGCAGAATGCTTGAAAGAACCCAAGAAACACATTGCACACGGGCCCTGCTGCTGCACGCTGGCAAGAGCAATAGCAACACTGAGAGCAAACCCAAGAGTGCATTGGACAATGATCCACCAGAAACCTTTCCTGAGGCCCTGGGCAGAGACAGGGGCTGAGGGACAGCGGGAATAGCCATGGTGGGATCACACGGCCAGGCCCCCTGTGGGGCAGCATGGCAAGAGTCATGAGGTGAGCGTGGCCACTGCATCTCTCTGTGGATCCTGGGTGGATGCAGCCAGATCTGATCCATGGAGTACACCCTTCAGGGCAGGCTGTGGGTGATGCTAGGCAGGATTCCTCCTTTGGGAGCTCAGATAGAGCTACCCCGAGGGAATATAAGATGCTCACTTTTTTTGTCCAGCACTTTTGGTGTTCTAAAGTAATCCCTCTCAAACAGGGGCTGGAGGGAGGAAAGCAGCACAGCCATCGGGTGCCCAGAGACAGCCCCTCCTGACCCCTCAAGAATGACTTCAGACGTGATAATTATAATCAAGAGACCATGTAACCGAGGCTCAGCATCCCATCCCTGCAAACACTGCTGCTCTGCAGACACCATCCTGGGCATTCGCCTTTCCCAGTGAGCAGCAGCAGGAGGAAAATGTGGGCTGTGACCATGCTGAAGCAGCTGTTTTTAACGTGTGATGGGGATTTTCCCAAAGCTGCTTTAATCCTGGCTGCTACTGAATGCTGTTCCTCTGAACCACTTTTGGGAGGAACGGGAGAGCAGCTCTGCCCCGAGACCTTCCAGGGAACCAAGACCTTTTCTGAAACTAATCTGACTGCATCTGGGCAGATGAATGGGAGGTAACTAATCCTTCCCTCTGGAGAAAGGAGACCTTTGGACTGGCTGTCCAGTGTGGATGCTAGTTTCTGAGCCCATAAGCCCAGCACTATAATAACTAAAGCTAAACATAGGTGGAAGCTTCAGAGCCTGGGATTTTTCCATCACAAATTGTCCAGGACTTCAAAGCCTTTGTGGGCTCTCTCCTGTTCTCGTTCAGAGCTGCGGCAGTCACTGCATCGAGCCAGGTCCCTTCCTGCACCCACTCCGCAGCTCATGCTGTTGGACAGCCAAGCTCACCTCCTGCCCCGCATCCGAGCTGCCCCTTGGCCTCTGCCTCACCCAGGCTTTTACTGTGCTGCGGCAAAATGAGCTGGAGCTTCTGCTGGGAAGGTCCCAGGTTGAAATGACAACCTGGATAAAAACAATTTCTGTGCCATAAACAAGTCATCAGCACTGCCTGGGAGCAGCCCTGCACCCCAGGATGCTGATGTGGCAGGGATGGTGCTCCAGCAGGGATGCTGGTCTGACAGGGATGCTGTTCTGGCAGTGATGCTGGTGCTGAGCTCCCTGCAGATCAGAAGAAGGTGCAGGATGGTTCCTGCATGTGGCTCTGGGAGCTGTTCCCACGTAACAGACCTTAAAATGACACCTCTACACAGCTCTTTGCCCCAGGCTCTGGGACATCGCAGCAGGGGCTGCCCTGGCTGTACCGTGGCTGGCCAAACAGTGTGCTGGAGGTTGTGGGAAGGCAGCAGGAAGGACACTTGGTCCAAAGTGATCTGCTTTGGGGGTGGATGCAGCCAGAGGCCGCTGTGCCTCCAATAAGCCTGGGGGGAGACATACCATCACAATAAACAGGCAAGGAAACCAGGCTGCCTTCAGGGGAAAGGCCAGATTGCAGCAACGATGGGGCTGATGTGGAAATTTGACAAGGATTAAGAGACACTGTGGATTTCAAGTAGAAAATGACAGCAGGAGACTCCAGCTACCCCGTGTGGATCTGACTGCTGTCCTGTCAGGCTGGAGAAGGGGAGGCAGAGGCAGGGGAAACGTTCTTGGACACAGATGGTGATCCCTGAACAAACTTGTCTAAAACCCCTAAGGGAGGAGGCTGCTCTGGACTTGGTGCTGAGCGCTGCACAGGGCGTGGGTCAGGATGCATCAGGAGTGAGCCGCTCTGTAACAGGAACCACCGTACGATTAGCTGTAATGCTGCAGAGGGATGGTGCAGGCCAAGGAAATCCAGTGCAAACGTGCTCAGTTTTAGGAAAGGGAACTGTAAAAATCAGACAAGTTGTCAAAAAAAAAAAAAAAAAGAAAGAAAGAAAAAAAAAGAAAGAAAGAAAGAAACAGCATCAAGGAGAGGAAATCCAAAGCGAGAGTATTGAAACTGGTGGGACCATCTTGATGACAAAGGGGCAGCCTGGGGATGCTGAGGCCACAGCAGAGAAGCTCAGGGACTGCTTTGTGTGGGTGTTTACTGTCAGAGGTGCTGGGGACACATGTTGGTTTCTGCAGCAGATGGATCAGAGGAGGCGAATGAAGCTGGAATAACTGCGTGGGGCGTATTAGGCCAGATACCCTGGCTGGCATCCTTACACGTACCCCAAGAAACATGACCAAAGCCATACCTGCGTGATGCTGAACTCAGAGCTGGTGGCTACAGGTCGGGAATAACCTTGGAGCCCCCTCTGCCACCTCTAAACTGAGCATTCAGCAGCAGCCAGTGGTGGTGGGAGCTCAGTGGGAGGCTGACAGATGGCTCCCTTGGCCCCCATGGCCTGCACTGACTGTGTTCTTCATGAGGACACCAAGCAGCAGCAGCCTGATCCCCAGAGCATCACAGCGTGCCTGATGCCAGAGAACAAAAAGGCTATTTCATGCAGTAATTGCAAATTATAAAAAGAGCTGTGCTGACAGATACACAGTATCCCAAGAACTGCCTCTGGCAGCCTGGCCCCACTGGTGCTGATCACATACAATCTCAGCCATAAGCAGAGGTAAGATTCTCCCACACCCATCCCTGCTGCAGCTCCAACTGCTGGAGAAGGACACACAGGGAGCCCCTCCATCCGTCCCTCTGTCCATCCATGCATCCATGCATGTATTCATGCATGCATCAATGCATCCATGCATCCATCCCTCCTTCCCTCCCTCCCTCCTTCCATCCAGGGCCGCTGGTCTGTCCCCAGCAGTTCCCACATGTGTCCCAGCTCTGGAGTTCTCAACCCGCACCCAGGCTGGTGCAGATCCCTCAGCAGCTCCTGCTGTTGAGCAGGACGGGTACCTGCAGCGCAGCTGCTTTCCTGTTAAGTCTGCTCTCAGCACATCAGGAGCAGGTTTTGAGTGTATGCCAGACTCATGTGCGGTGGCTTTACTGAGAGGGGGATGGATTCCTCTGGGCCTGAAGCCTGGCAGATACAAGAGCATCCTCTTGATGTCCTAATTCAAGAGATGGAGAAGGCCAGATCTGACGACTTAAGGTCAGCTCAGAGGATGCTTTTGGACTGCAAGCTCCTGTTCCTGCCATGTGCTCTTCCTGCACCCTTCTCCATTAACCAATGTGCACACAGGGCCCTAATGCGCATGCTGCCAGCCCCAGGTTCTCTCCTGCAGTCCTGTAGCTCCTTGTGCTCATGGTCCCAGTACTCCAGGATGCAGAGACATGGGGCTCCCCAAGGTCTGGGTGCTGCTGGCCCCAGCTCTGCCTCCTGCTGTGTGCCTTCCCCTGTGCTTGTGCCTATGCCCGTCTCACTGCTTGCTCCCTCCTGCATTTGCATGTCATGCATATTCATGAACGATGTGTCTAGTTAAATATTCACGTACACAGTCATTGAACTTGCAATTAATGTGAAACTTGCAGCACTTCTGATATCCCCCCAACCCCAAGAGGAGCCGCAAGCACCTCCGGCTGCTGCGGGATGCTGGGCCTGGAGCTGCAGCCCAGGGAGATCAGTTCCAGCACTAACGTGCCCTTCCTCTGCCCCACATTTCCCAGCTCCACGCTGCACTGCAAGAGGGAGCATGACAAGAATCCTGAGCTGCCTTTCCTGGGCGGGGGGGTCACAATGCGTGACAAGCACATCAGTAAGGCAGAACCAACCCCAGCGCTGCAGCATGCACAACAGGGACCAATCTTACAGAAAAACTACCCCCATCTGCCACCATCCCCATAGGGTATGGCACAGGGACCCACGCAACAGCAAGGCTCCCGTGTGAATATAACACTTAGAGCTGCCCCTCTTTTATTAGCAGTGGCCAGCAAAAGCTGTGGGTCATGTTACTTGTATCTGTTTGCTCTTACCAGGATGTGGTCTGAGGCAGTGGCTGTGCTGGGTATCTCAGACAGCAAATGTGTTAAGCCCATCAAAAGTGGTTGTCAAACCTCTCTGGTAGGTCCCCTAGTTTGGGGACTGAGCAGCAATGGAGACTTTGAGGGCCGCTACAGCTGCCCCAGGGGCTGGAGCTTTTTCAAGGCAATAAAGTTCTTTCCTTCCTGTCATTAAACCCCCCCCGGGGAGCTGGCAGGTTTTATAATAGCAGCATCCAGACCAGAGGCCTTCCTGGTGTTGTGGGGACACAGGCTGCCCAGCACTGATGGGCACAGTCACAGCAGCACAGGGGATGGGCCACCAGCATCTTGGTGGAGCCTGCAGCCTCCCCAGGCATGAGCAGGCTGCAAGGCAGCAAGGCTCCTGCTCCAGCACCCTCTGAAAACCCAGATGGGGGCCCTGGAGCCACATCTGTGGGTGGAAAAGTGGAGCTGGGACACATGTCCTGCATCACTGCACAGCAGCAGCAGAAACCCTCTGTGCACCCAGGCTGTGAGCAGCTTCATCCAGCAGCCAGAGAGGCACCAAGTACTTGGAATGGTCTTTGCCCACTGCATACATTTGGCAATGTGGCTTCTGAGTGCACTGCTGAGGCACTGTGCTGCTGAGCTGGCTTGAAGACATGACTGCAAATAAATGTGCTCTGAGAGGAGGCTGAGGGGCAGGAGGTTCAGTGATGGGTTTCTTTCCTCCTCCATCTGGCTCCAAGTACGGTATCTGCTGCCCTGATCTGCTCCACATCTCCTCCTTGCATTGCTCAGGTGCTGCTATTGGCAGCTCAGAATATCCTCCTGGGTGAACACATTGCACTGTTTGCCAGTGCCTTCTCACTCCCTCCTTGTGGGCTCTGTCAATGTTGACCAAGGGTCGGTGGATGCAAGGTAACTCCTCTGTAAATGCCAGTGAGGCATCACGAGATCGCACAAATACCAGAGGTGATGCTGCTCCTAGGGGCTGGGCAGAGCAGCCTGAGCCATTGTGTGGGGCAGATGGCAGCACCTGGCTCTCACCTCCCTGTGCAGCTTCACCCCTTGGCACACTGCTGCTGTGATGAGGAATTGCAGCAGTGCCACAAGTATGGTGATGTTAACATCCCAATGTGATCCTCCATCTCTCCCAATACTCTGGGAAGGCATTTGAGAGTAGCTTTTGCATGGATTTAGTGTAACATTTAAGTGCTCGGGGCCTCTGCAAACAGCGTGTCTCCAGCAGAGCCCCATGACAGGACAGCACCAGTCCCACCCTCCCTCTTACACAGCAACAGGGGAGGAAGAAGGATGCCTCATGGCCACAGCAAGCCCAGATAGGTGAGGATGGGGACTCAGGTGCCTACATCCCATTCCTGAGGCCTATGCTTATCCCTGTCGGCCCAGGCTTGCCCAGTGCCTGGTGCTTCAGGAGGGATATGGGCATCAACCCACCCCTTGCCCAAACTGGCCCCAGCAGGAACCAGTGCACTGTGGAGTGGTGCATCTCCTCTTTTGGCGTTCTGCAGAACAAGCTGGTCCTCTGTGGTCTCTGTGTCAGCTCCTTGTCCATCCCACCTGCCTGGTGTGCTGGGGCAGTGCATGATCTCCACTGAATGGATCTGTTTGCTGCCAGCCAGCCCCCAGAGTGGCTGGGTCCCCTTCTCTGGATGGGCAGTTCTGGCCTGGGCAAGGTTTTCTCAGAGCTGAGGCATGCTCACTTTGCAGCATGCTGCTCCTGTGAGTGTTCAGACCTTCTCGGGCTCACTTCTGCACACAGGGAGCTTTGAAATGCAGCAACAGACTTTCATGTCACTCCTTG
>JAVHNF010056983.1:4701-19439 GCA_034783455.1 Micropsitta finschii
GCCGGCCCCCGCCTCCCCTCCGGGAGGAGCCGCCGGCGGGAGCGGGGCGGTGCGGGCACGGGAGCGGCGGCGGCAGCGCCAGTCCCCTCCTCCCGCCGCCTCCCCCGCTCCAGCGCGGAGAGGGGCGGCCCCCGGGGGCTGCGGGACGGGGCTCCCCGCGCACCGGCGCTGGGGCTGCCTCGCTCCGCCACCGGCGGTACAGGGAGAGCGGGGCCGGTGGCCCCCGGCACCCCGCGCAGTCCCTGTCCCCCGCCCCGCGCTGCTCGCAGGGGCTGGGCTGGGCTGGGCTGGAGGAGTGGTGCCGCCGGTCGCCCTTGTTCAGAGCCCAGCCCTGCATGAGCCGGCCGAGGGAAGGTGCCGGGCTGCCCGGGGGACTTCAGAGCACTCCGTCCCACAGCAGGTACCTCTGCAAAGCGTTTTGCACCTGACACCCCATCCCCGCCGCGACACACGGGAGGAAAAGGGCTGCAAGTGGGAAACACCTCTGATCTGGGCCCTAGAGATCCCAAACACCTCCTTGTAGGCTTGGTGCATGCTGAGCTGGTGGCATCTCGTTCAGGGCTAAGTGCACGGCTTCCCGAGCGCTCCCCACTGCTTCGCCCCCTTCTATAATGGACACTGATTTATCAAGCAGCATTGGCAGACTTGCCCAGCCCTGGCTCTTCCAGCAGCAGCTGGTTTCTCCAGCAATAATGGACACAAACTTTGCTTCTAATGTGCATTTCCCCCTCCTGCTTCCCCTTAGCAAGGCTCTTCCCACTCTGTCCTGCTTCTGCCCAGCTGTCCCCTGCCACGGGCCAAGGTAGACAGACCCAAGGCAGCTGCACCAGAGCCCTCCACGTTGGCACGGGCTCCTTTACTGAGTCCCATGAGCCTTCCCTTGGACGGCTCCTCCAGCCAGTGGGAGCTTTTGAAGAAGATGATGGCTTGGCCTTCCTCCACCAGCCATTAACCAAGCTCAGGGATGGAGATTCCTATGCAGAGCATCCCTTTGGGCAGGCCTCCCTTCCTCCCTCCTGTGAAAGCAGAGCTGCGTGCTCACCCCAGCTCCTCCTGTGCAGTGACATCCTTTCATCCTGTGCCCGTGCCTGCCTGCCCCTGGAGCACCAGGGCCCAGTGGCTGCCCTGAAACCATGTCCCTGCATGGGCTAGGAGCAAAGGCAGGGTGCAAGCCCCTCTCTGCACTCACACAGAGCCTGTTGCTTCCCTGGAGCTCACATTGGAGCGTGTTCTCCTGCTGCCCCCCACATGTAAGCTTCTGAGCGGGGCAGCAATAACCAAAAGGCAGGCACAGCGAGATCGCCAGCTGAGGGCTGAATCACTCCAGCTCCCTGCTCCCGCTCGGCATTCCTGCCCATTCCTGCCTCTCCTCCCTCGGGCGCAGACCCCGGATCCCCTGAGGCAAAGAATCTTTGCGGCAGTAAACAGCAGAGGGGTGACAGCGAGTGTGTGAATGCACGGCGTGCTCCGCTCCTCACATCGAGGAAATTCAGCCTGGCCCCTCTCAGTGGTCCTCAGACCTTTACTCAGTGCAAATCGATGCCTCTTATTATGGCTATTTCAGCGATGCCATCGATGTTAATAGCACTTCAAAAACACAGACAAAGCTTGCAACCTGAATGCGGCCAGGAAAAAAAAAAACAGAGGACAAAAGACAGGCTAAGAGCTCTGAATGCTGTTTCTAATGCTTCCCCCTCCATGGTTAAAGCCCCAGTAAGTGCAGGGCACCGTGTATTCAATACTGACACTCCAGAGTAATTCCTGGTATTGTCTGGTGTGGGAAGGGGAAATTCACCTCAGCCCTTCCACAAAGATACAGCAAATCCGCCATGCAAGCGGCACTGGTGGCATGCGAGCGCGATGCTATGCGCTGCCTGGAAGCAGGGGGCCTTCCAAGACCGTCTTTCCCACCTCCGCTCCGATGCCTGTCCCCACCCCGGCGGCGCGGCAGAGCACGGGACTTGGTGCGCAGGGCAGAGACGAGCCTTTGGGCTGCGATGGCATCTGTGCACGTTCTCCTAGGGACAGGTCCTGTGCAAAACCTGCCTTTTCTGTCCCCTCTGCGTGTGATCCCTGACTTAGGCAGGAGGGAAGCATCACTTTGTACCTGCTCTGCCAGCTGGGCACAGGGGTACCAAGGCCCCCATCCACTGCCACAGTTCAGGAGGAGCCGGTATGTTCAGTCTCCCCCAGGAGCTGTTTGGGCTTTTCCCTTCCTCCACAAGCAGAGGGGTAACTCTCACCCGGCCTCATGGACAACACTTCCTTACCTAGCAGCCCCAAGGACACCTCAGGCAAAGGCTGATCCCAGCAGTAATAAACCCTGCTGATCCCAGCAGGAACTGCACTGGATCCCCCTTGGAAGTCCCAAAGGCTCCCCCATTTCTGCAGTTACCGACCTGTCAATCATGAGCTCTGTGCTGGCAGATCCCCTGTGGCCTCCCTGCCCCTAAATGCTGCTCCAGGACTGGAGCAAGCCATCGGGACAGCTTCCCAGGAGCAAGGCTGGGATCCCCAAGGACCAGTGAGCCCCATGGCTCACCCCACACAGCACTGGAGGCACAGATCTGCCTGGGACTGTCAGATTGTTCCCAGCTCTTCATGGGCCACCGTTAGCCAGCATCTCACCCCCACAGACAAACTATCACCAGGACTGAGAACATCCCACATGCAGAGGGTAGCACAGCACACCCTTAACATATGGTTGCCATGAAGGTGAGCAGCAATGCAGCTCAAAGAGGTTTATATGGTTACCTGGAAGAAGAGCATCAATGGGACATTAGGAAAAAGAACAGGCCAACTGGGTGGCATCATTCCTGCTTTTGTAGTGGGACATTCAGAGTTAAGGGGGAGCTTACTGTCAATGTCCCTGAGGTGCAGTACAGGTGACTGGGGACAGCCAGAAGTACACAACCAAACCTCACTGGAAGCGCTGCCCTCTCCTGCCCCACTAACAGCCCCTATCTATTCGCAGCTTCATTCCCTTCTCCCAACACCTGGAGACCAACGCCAGCCACCGTGGGAAGCCACAAAGATGCACTCAAATGGGTCAACCTCCTTCTTGGGACTCAGAACAAGGGGTTCTGTGCCCCCCATGCAGGCCCAGGCTGCAGAGCACGCTGCAGGGAGCAGCTCTGCTCACAAGCCCTCCTCAACCGTTTTCCTCCTTGAAACCTGCAGGGAGCAGCAAGAACATTTGGGTGTCCATCTGCGGGGGCTCATCCCTCAGACAGATGCTCCAGCTCTTTGCCACTGCCATCCTCAGATGATAACGGGCTGTGGCAGATGGTTCCCTTCTGTTGGCAGGAGGCAGGAGTTTATCCCTGCTCCGAGCTCCTTCCCGAAGAGGCGGCACCTGCACACATCACAAGGGACCGAGCCCCTTGCCTGGGCAACGGGAGCCAACCTGCCCCTCAGTGGGGCTTTTTATCTCTCTTGGTTTTGGTGCACATGTGCAGGAATCCCACAAAGGGTCCAGGAAGAGCTGTGCTGGCAGGAGGGAGATGGGTTTTAATTACTCCCATTATTATTATAGTTCCTTTTCTCTCAGATTTTCACACTTTTTGTCGTAACAAGCTGAGCTGAGAAAATACGTGCAAATGCCAGGCTGAGATAAGATGTACCACATCTTGAAGTACTGCCAGCACCAGCTCTGGGAACACCAGATCGGCTGTCTGCCCCTCCAGCCTCCTCCCTTTGTCAGCAAGGACAGAGAAGGATCTGCACCGGCTCTGCCCCTGCGCACCCAGAGCCTTGCATCCCCTTGGGGCTCCTGCTTCCTGCCCGCTCCTAACCAGTCCTTGGAGGAGGCAGCTGTAACCTCCTGGCTGTAGGGATGGGGATGGAGAGGTGATGCGGGTGCCTGGTGCTGGCCTTGCACAGCACAGCCCTCTGCCCACCTCGGGGCTGCAGCAGGACCTGGGGATGTCTGAAAGCCCCACGGCTGCTGTGGGTGCAGTCACAGGAGAAACGTGCACCCACATCACACGTGCTTTCTTCCTTGGGGGTGGTGACATTTCGGGGTGCGTGCGGGGGAGTGGGATGAAGGGGCAACACAGGATATTCCTGCTCCCCCGTCCCCACAGCCATCTGGATGTGTGCTGATGCCTCCTCACAGCAGGCTGAGTCAGTCCAGTGGCTTCTCATTATCAGCTGGAGGGAGTCCAAATCCTGCATCGTACGGCTGCTCCTGAGCGAAATTGAGGATCGTTATCAAGCATCATCATAATGGTTTCTCTCTGTATGTCTTGTACAGCTCCTTGCCCTGGTCAGCTGATTGACTTGGAGCAGAAGGAGGCCATGTACCAAAAATCCCTCAACCACTACTTGGGACTGCTACGGCTGCAGCCGTGCAATGCCCCCATTGTGCAGGCCACTGAGGGTGATCCCAGCACTGTCCCCAGCACAGCCTCACTTGCTGGGAGGCTGCAGCCTCTCCAGCAGCAGCAGCCACACAGCCAAGCCCATGTCCAGGCATCTCTGCTCAGCTGAAGCAAGGTGAGAGGCAGGAGATGCCATGCTCGTGCCTTGCCCATCTCAAACATGACACCACCCCCGTGATGATCCAGAGAACAGGCAGAAAGAGGAGAAAACCTTTCTGGAGCCCCCCTCAAGCTGGTGCTGCTGAAGGGGAGATGAGCTGCTGGTGCACAGGGGCTGCCCCAGCTCAGCTCACCCAAGTCTGTGCCCGGGCACTGCCGCCACCTCATCCTGCTCAAGCTCAGGGCACAGAAATTAGGTCTTGCTAAGAAATGCTCTGCTGCAGAGAGAGGCCACATGTCCTGATGTCAGCCTGACTCAAGTGCCTCCTAGCTTCAATGCTCTGTCAAACAGCCTGAACACGCCACGGGAAGGGCTACAGGAAAAGGCTCTATTAAATTCTTAAGCTCATTGACACATACACAGAAGGTATTAATAATATCAAGCATCTCGGCTGTTGTAGCCCACATCCAGAAGATGAAAGATAATTTCTGGGACAGGGAAGTTATGACAGTGAGAGCTTTTTAACAGCTTGGTGTAAGAATAGGAACTGCACAATGGGACAAAGAGTGATGATTAAAGATCTTTGCACAAAGGAGAGAGGGGCTGGAGACAGCGCAGAGTGTAGAGGACATGAGAGTCGCGTCAGATGCCCACGTAGAGGAAGAAGAAGCTGTGTTGGACAAGGAGGACGGGAAGGTGGTGCGGGATGTCCTGCTGGGGCTGACTCACAGATGCTTGGCAGCTAACAGAAAGGGGTCAAGGTGCCTGGTGCCTGGGGAGGATGAAACAGGCTCCTCACCTTGAAGTCTAGAAGAGGTTTGCAGCCAGCCTGGCAAGGGGTGCAGGGAACGGGGATGCTGGGGAGAAGGGAGGGAGCGGAGCTGTGCTGGAGCCTGGGCAAACACACTGGAAGAGCAAGGAGTGGTCTGGCATGGGGCAGTCAGAGGAGGGAGCTCTGCTTCCCTAAGGCCAGAGCTGGAGAAGTGGAGGCAGCGCATGCAACACCCGGGCACCCTCGGAAGTGTAATCATCACTAACATCCTTAGTGTTTCTCTGCACACATACATGCTCCCCTAATGCACACGGCACATGTAAACAGCCTCCTAGTGACATTTGCACGCCCAATTACATCTGCATATCATTGATTTACATGCACAGCTGGAGAGCAATTAAAACACTGGAGCCTGCTTCCCACGTTCCCAGGGCCATGCCGTGACCCCACACTGAGGAGGAAGAGGACCCTGGCCTGGTCCCCTATGCCTCGTGCCTTTGGATCTCCCTCCCTCCCCTGCAGCGGCGTGCGTGGTGAGCTCACACCAGTGCCCTCTCCTGCACATCCTTCATCTGCAGCAGCCCCAAACCCAGCCACAACGTTTGCTGTTTGCTCAAGTCCTGTCATAAGTGACTGGCACCTCTCCAAAAAGGATTAAAAGCAGGGAGTGAGAAACATAAAAGCTCATGTAATTATGTGCAAAAAGCCCCTTAATAATTTATAGACGGAGAGGGTAAATATCTTCGTGTGTTATTCAAGTGTAGCTCATTGTCCCGTTTGGCTTATACCCAGAGTGCACGCATCACAGGCTTTATCCAGGAGGCTGTTTTGCCTTTAATACCTTTCATAAATTATTGAATTTATAAAGAGGAAAGCAGGTGTCATGTCGCTCCTATAAACAGCTCGTTAGTTAAAACTAACGAAGGTGGGAGCAACCCTTTCCTCTTGCCTTGTCTAGCTCCTCTCCTGCTGCCCCTGCTGTCACCTGCGATGCGGTGCAGACCCGGAGCAGGGGCAGAGCAGGGGCATTTGCCTAAAACCCTGAGGTCCCAGGGAAGATCAGGAACACTGCCTGCAAAGATGGGCTGGGGCACCCCTGCCCTCCAGCTTTGTGAGGCCTGCTTGTGCCCTTGGTGCAGGCTGAGGATGGCCTGAGCATGGAGGGGAGGAGAGGGTCCCTGACTCCATGTCCTGCTGTTGGCTTTGGGTGGTCCTTCACACTAGGGCAACACTAAGCCAAAATGTGCTGAGCTGCATTGTTTGCAAGAAACTGCATCTTCAGCTGATGCAGGCTGGCAAGGCTCTAGCTGTCTCAGCTGAGGATTTGTCCCAGTGAACATCTTGAAGATGAAAAATATAGTCAATTAAATGGATGGGAAGTCATCAGCATGGTGATATCTTAGCACACAATTGGAGTGATGAACAGTTTGCTGCTTGAAAGACATTCATTAGATAGCTGGGTCTCCCAAAAACCTAGAATGAAATAAAAATCACAAGGTCAAACAAGAAAATACTATGTCATTCCTCCATAATCAGAAAGGATATTTATAAATAAGAATATTCTCTTAATCATGGCTCCAGCTGATGCAAAAAGAAGAGTAACGTGATAGGAAATTAATGCTGGAAAAATCATTAACGCCAAGAACACATAAATGCAAAAATAAATTTCAGGCTGCTGTCATTTGGATTTCATTATATTTCAGGCATGGATAAACAAGGTCAGCTCCCTAAGCTCTGATCCTAGTTTCTTGGTCTGAGACAATCTCCATTACAAATAATTCCCTGCATTTTAGACTTCTGAACTATTTCTTTTAATAACGAGAGAGAATGGATAGCTCAGGTGATTAAGCGATATTGCATTTTTCAGCTATAAAGGAAAATACAATGGTGATAACCAGACTGAGGCTTTAATACATACATTATTATTCTATTTGTTTTACTAAAGAAAACTTGAGTGTCCATTAGGTCCATTAGCCTTTAGGTAGGTAAAAATGCAAAGTACCTGCCTCAACCCTATCCAGCAGTCAAGGTCTTGAACTTTATTTGGGATGGCTTGGTTTTGATCAAATATGGGAGTGAATTTGGAGTCAGGAAAGACAGAAACCTCCCCTTCCTTTGATTCCCTTGATGATGCTAGTGCTATAGGATCACAACAGAAATAAAGGCATTCCCTGCTGAAAGACACCAGATTTTTAGCACTAAATGCATTTTTTTTACCTTCTTTCCTATATTCTCAAGTATAGGACAGCTGAGACTACATTACACTTGGGTTTTCAGGTTAGAGGAAACAATCTAAATTGAATACGATTTTTCCAGACCTGTAGGCTAGAAGGAGGGTAGTGCAGTAGTAGGGGTCTTGCATTGTTAGAGCTCAAAAAGCATGGCAGTGAGGAGAATGTGGGCAGATCGGGGCTGGAGGGGCAAAGCTCTGCTATCTGCATGGGTTTCTCTGCTGTCTAAAGGAGACCTTGCATTCTGCCGTGTTGTATTACACATGCACATATACAGAACCAAATTAATTGCACATAAGTAAATTGATTCATGTATCACATCCATGGGGGGTAGGAAGAAAGAAGAAGAAAGTTTTGTGTATATGAATGTCCATATTCTGCTTCTGTGCAGCTACCAGCTGGAAGCTGATGATCTCCGTTAGTTTTTTAACTGCAAAACACCCTCCAAATTTCCCCTCAGGGCTTTTGAGACAGAATTTCTAGAGACAGGTTTTTCTCTTTGAATAGCCTTAATGTTCCTTTTTGACTGGTAAGAGGCAGAGTGAATGAAAGAGCCCAAAAGCTTGCTGCTGAAGTGATCCATTTAGTTCAATTCCCATCCCCCTCCGCCCCTTTATGAATTGTTTAGAAAGGCATCTTTCAGCTGCTGCAGATGTGCTGCTCTGTCAATTATCAGGCTTAAATGGTAGAGTTTACACATTTTTGTCTCCAGCAAATTCTGCTATAAACTTCTTTACCTCTTCCTTAATGGCTTCCTAATGTATCTTAGTGAAAGATGGATATCCCGTACCTCATTCTTTAGATGTTTTATCTTGACAGTTCCGCCTTCCACAGCTGGCAATCTCCTAAACACAGAAGCACATTTTTGTCTCTTGTAGGCCTACCATGACTAAATGTTATCATGGTAATTTTATACTTGAGGTTATCATTGTACGGCACAGCAACTGCTACTTGTCAGATTCTTCCATAGAGCACAGGGGCAGTGGTAGAATGGAAAGATTTATAATTTATAATGCTGTAGCACAGAAACCAAGAGCTGTAAACTCAGTATCAAATTATCACACATTAAAAAGCTCACCTCAGGTTGGCTTACCAATATGGAGCAACAGCTGTCCTGTGCCAAGGCAGATGTTCCAGATGGGGCACACTGTGAAAGAGGATGCTGCATTGGAGGCCCTTCAGTGATTGCAGGGATACTGGTAACCTGAACATTTATCTGCTTCCTGAGAGAAACTAGTTGTCATTCCTGACTCATGCAAAGTAGACATTAAAGAAACGCTTCATCAAAGATATATCTGTAGGAGTAATGCATATCCCGGCTTATTCCATGTAGAATCCTAGAATGGTTTGGGTTGGAAGGGACCTTAAAGATCATTCAGTTCCAACCCCCCTGCCATGAACCTTGCACTTGCTTTAATTTTGCAAAAATTGGGAGAGTGGAAAGAAAATCTGCTCTGAGTTCCAGTGACTGGAATCGCATACAGAGACTTTTACAAACGTATACCTAAAGAAATGCATGCCAGCACACACTATGCTGTGCCAGTCTTATCCCCAGTGTCACCTTATTGTTGACATGCTAACCCTGAACATTTTACCTCAGGATTCATTAGATATTTGAAGAATAGCTTGGTTTTTTGAGATCTTACTCTTTTTTTTTTTTTTTTTCATTTTCACAGTGATCATGATAAAATCAATACTTTTTTAGTATTTCGAGGATGATACATGGCACTTGCTGAAGCTTGGACTTTGCCATTTCTCCCTCACAGCAGTATTACCCATGTAGCACCCCAAACTGACTTCTTAACTATTTTTAAGTAAACTAAACAGAAAAGCAAAAGGTGTTTATTAGCAGTGTTATAAATGCACACTGCAAAAGCCTATACTGGATGAAAAATGGAATAAAAAAGCAAACCTGTGCAGCTACAAAAATGTAATTCGGACCCATAATGTGTCTGCTGGCCCTTAATAAAAAGTATGAGCCTATAAGGGCTAGAACACTGAGATCAGTGCTGCTCAGGGAGATATGCTTCAGATCTGAAACGCTGACAGTTCAGAAAAACTTCATTTTTCCTCATCAATGCCAAGTTTTAAAGTTCTCAATTTTGGCTTTCATCAAGAAATCAAATCATCACCTTGGTTTTTTTTTTTTTAAGGCAAACATTTCTGAAAAAAAAAATGTTTTGTGCTCTACTGGACAAAATACTAGAAATCGCTCAAGTTTATCTTTCCATGATGCTGCTACTGAGAGAAGGGGCAATAGCAGCTAGCATTTATATGCATATACTGGTAGCCTATACTATAATAGTATGTTCATAATAAAATGGACTCTCAGTAAGAATCCTCATCCCATGGCCACACTGTCCATCAAAGGTGACCAGTTTAATATGTATAGACAAGCTGGTTACATTACCAGGTATAATACAAATCACACATACCATGCCTGCTGACAATTTGATATAAGCTTAAGGCTTATCTTCTTCCCAAAAGAACATGAAGTCCCCAAAAGACATAGAGTCTCATCATCAGAAAAAGGCAAAACCTACCTTCTATGTATTTGTGTATATGTGAGAAAAAAAAGCTATTTCCCCCCTGAAGGCATGGGAAATAACCCACCAAGCTAAAGGAAATAAGAAATACATTTTTGAACCTATGCTGTGTTATCTGTAGCTGGAAGCTTCATCAAGACTATTTACTTATATAATCCCAAATCCCAAGCTTTAAGCGCCAAGACACATGTGTTTTGGGCATTATTTAAGAGCAGCCATTTTGTAGACTTCAAATCAGGTACAAGGATGACAAGAATTCCTGCTTTTGCAGTAGTCATCATGTCCTCTGAAGAGCATGGCTGCAAGCGATGGAGCCCAGTTTCACGTGCCCTCATGCTGGGTGTACCATTAAGGGCTGGGCTGCAGACCCCAGTTTCTATGGCAGAGCACTGGGAAAGCACACCAAGCAGTTTGGTTTAAAAAAGCTGGATAACAGGCTGCTTGTGGAGAAACACCTCCCCCATCATGCCAGGAAAAGAAATTCAGCAGCCTGGGGATGGGGAACAGATCAATTGCCAGAAATTAGGATGCCAACTCGCTTCCCCATGTTCTTTCTCATTATTGCTCAAATAACCATTTGTACTCACACCAGATGCTTGTTAATCAAGGCCAATTAGTCTATTTTGCTCAGAAAATTTCCAACCGGCAAGACAAATAGTTCAAATTGCACAGAGGTCAACCAAAGCAGGAGCACCGGTGACAGTTTCATGTGTGTTTAGCCAAATAGAAAGCAGACATGGCAAGGGCATGCAATACAGTTCCCACGTGTATTGTGCTGTATCTTTACACCAGGGTAACAAGTTCTACTTGCTCTGGTCGGGCAGAGAGTTCAGACAGCAATTAGGCCTCTTCAGGTGTTTGTCTGCATGTTGATTTAGACTAATATCCTATGCTGATTTCCTAACCTAAGTTGCTCAAAACGTCAATGTAAATAAGGCTTCAAGGTAATAATATTAAACAAGATCTTCAGGTGTACTTCCTCAGTTGGGTACACCGAGAACCAGGGCAGCCCAGCCACTGGAACCAGCCATCCATCTGGATCTTGCCTGGGGATTTCTCTCTCCCCTCTTTGCAATCATATGGCAACCATCCAGCAACCTGATAGCTTTAAAGCTTCTCCTGCATATGTCAAAGCAGGTTGAGAAGCCAGCAGGCTTGCTGTACAACTCAGGTTTTCTAAAATTTGTTTTTTAAGTGACATATGGTAACAGAAAGTAATGTGATCAGGCAATATCATTTTGCAGATCCATTAGGGCAAGAGGGGGCAAGAAAACACAACAAGAACCCCTGACATCTGACAACAGGGAAAGCTGGTTTGGTTTGTGCAAAGATCTGAACTGTGTCCCAAAAGTTCCTATTTCCTAAATAATCTCTCTTTCTGGAGAGCTGGGTATAGAAAATGAAGGCCAGGGATTTACTGCAGAGTTTATTTCCTACCTGTTACAAGTCTGTGGTACTGAAAAGTTTGTGGTGGAGGACATTCACAAACACAAACATAAAACACATCATTATTCCTGGTTTGATTTGAAATTGCCAATAATAAGAGTAGTTTTCTCAGAATTTGTGAGTTTCAATTTCATACACTCACAATATATTCATGCTTGAAAATTACTTTTGGCTGATAAAAGGATATTAATACCTTATTTTATCACACTGTGCATTTTCTATTACATTAAATCAATAGAGCCATACATGACAATCTCAGTTAATACCAATATAACTCACAAGTACTTAGTCATTCCTTTTAGTTGAAGGAAACTCGTTAGTGCACTTCTGTTTTGGCCTAAGGCCCCCTCCCACTCTTTGAGATTGAATTCAGTGTTTATGTCTGTATACTCTCTTACCCTTATTTTCAGTACAACAAAAAAATTCTTTCCTAAGCAGACCAGGACCACCCAAAGTAATTTCATTCAAGAACTGGGCTGTCTTCAAACACCAGTGACCTCTCAAGATAAAAGGTCAGCATGTTAATTCACCACAGCCCAGATCCCAAATCTTTCCCCTTCTAGAAATGAAAAGCATTTTTAAGAAGACCTCCTGTATGTGAAGTTGCTTGCATTTTTGTCCAGTGGGATTGTTTGGACAGGGTTGTCAAAGGCTTTCTGAGCACGCAGACCACAGAACAAAGATGTTTTACCCTGATGCTCGCTGGGGCTGCCAGGGTTTTGCTCCTGCTTCAGTGCACAGGCAGGCACTGTTATGTGATGCAGGGTGCTCCCAGGAATGTGCAGGTAGTGGTTTGTCATCCCCACGTGGCTCTGACACCTCTGCCACAAGGGCAGCTCCCAATGGCATAGGAAGCATTGAGAGATGCCCTAGTAGACATTGCAGGGGAACATCACCAGGGATACCAGCTGGTTGAGGAGCAACTTTGATGGGGTTCTGGTACAGAGAGGAGGGGGCTGTGGATTTCATGGTGCCATCCCCTTTCTGTCCTCATTGGAGTGCTCCAGGGAAGTGGCCCCATGTGAGAGGTGCTGGCAATGCTGCAAGTCATGGGCTGGGAACAAATCACCTCATCTCCTTCCTGACCCTCTGCCACCCAAACCCTGGGCCAAGAGGTGGCAGTGGCAAAGTTGAGAAGATGGAGAGGAATGAAAATGTGCTGCATCTATAACACTGATTTATCTTTTGTTCAGGGAAAAGGAGTGAATATTCAAAAGTAGCTGGTAAAGGTGATGCACATGCACATACACACACATTTGCACAAGCTAGTATTTATGAATGGACTCTCCCCAGGAACCTGGTGGTGAAGCAGCTGGTATTTCATTATGGATGTAAACTGAAGACTTGCAGATTAGTTCCTGGAATGTATCTTGTAAAGCATAGATTTAACAAGTCTGTTAGAGGTAAAAGTAGAGTCCATATGTTGCAAGAAGTAAATAATCCTTTCCAAAATGCAACAATATATATTGATGTAAAACATGAACAGTTGAGTGCTCATTGAAGATGACTTTTAGAAAATTTATCTTAAGCTGCTTTTCTGAGTGCCATAGCATTAAATCTTAAATCACTACGTGCATTGCAGCATTCTTCTGTTTTCACACTATTTCCTTTCTTTTTTTTGAGATTCGAGCTGTACAAACCACTTGCATATAATCAAGAACGTTATCATCATACGTGTCGCAGAAACTGGGCTAAGAAGTACAAATGAATGTTTCAACATTGCAAGAAATGTGCCTTTTTGCTGAATTCCCTTCTTATAGGATAGATGTAATTTTGGACCCCAGTCTTCAAAAAGCTGATAGTTTAATTTTTTTTTAGAATTAGAAAGTTCATAAGAATAGCACATACAAAATATGCACTAGTTTCCAAATCCATACCAAGAACCATATGACTGAAAATGTCTATAATTTCCTAGATATTTCATTCTTGAACAGCGGTTTGATTGCTTTTCCATGAAACAAATTTAAAGTTTATTCACAGAAGTAGAAATTAATATAATCTCAGTGAAAGAGAGGGAGAGAGAAGTGAATTACATCCAAACTCCCTTAAAGGTTGGAAGACTGTAATTTAATCTTGTAATCTGATAAACCAAGACAAATGAGGCAATTGGCAAGCAGGTATTTTAATCACAATACCTTTAGAAACCCACAGAAATAACAAACACATGCCAGACCTGAAAGACACATTCATTTCAAAGTGCAGATTTAAGAAAATCTGGCCAGTATGTGACCGATTGAATTACCTCCATATTTCTGTGCCTCATGTACGCAGTATTTTCAATTTCAGATCAAGAAGGTTGCCTTTAAAAATGGCAAAGGCAATATCCTAGCATAGTCACAACAGAAAGACAGTCTCTATTACACGCCAAAGTCATTAACCTAATAATTTTTTCATGGCTGTAAGTTAACCCCTGCAAGCTCTTGCTTTCAGCAGCAGCTGCATATTAAATCTTTCCTTGAATTTGACTAACCCTTTGAACAGTTTCATCCCATAACAGGCAAGTTTCTATGTCTAGCTTGTAGTCAGCATTTTATGAAACAGTTCCTATTGTTATGAAAATGTTTCTCTGCCTTTTTGTTAGTGCTTTTCTTTCTAAACCCGGCTGTTGCTGTCTTTGCATTTTTCCGTTCAAAGGTCAGGTCAAAGGTATTGAATGGTTGACCATGGCTATGTGGAGTGTAAGTGAACCCAAGAATGGCCTTTCTGATTGATCATCTATTAAAACAGTGAGAGTGTTATGCCTTTGGATTAAAACGTAACCCAGGGCACTGGAGAACTGGAGCTACTGGCTGTTTGTGAAATATGCATAGAGAACTTTCTATTGCTTGCAGTGTTTGATGTGGGTCTGAAATTCCATGTGAGCCTTCCAGGTCTTCTTCCCATAACCTCTGCAAATGTCTTTCCCTTTGCTTCACATGTCATTCTAAAACAATATCTTCAATACAGTGCATCAACAAAAAATTACTGTATCTGCACAACAAACAAGTTAAATGTGAAACACTTTTCAACAGCCCTTCCTAATTTAAGGCAATTAAGAGCAAAACACTGGCAATCTCGAGTCTTTCTCTTAACCAGGGCTTTATTGAAAAGGTTGGCTTGAATTGGTTTTAAGAGCTTATGACATTTTTTGTAGGCATGGCATAATCTTCTTTCTAGAAACTTATCCTTGTCAAAAATAAATCCTTTCCACACTTTACACATGTGACAGCAGCTGCTCTTAATTTTTGCTCTTGAGGTTTAGTGTAGTACATTGCAGCAAAT
>JAVHNF010056984.1:32939-47992 GCA_034783455.1 Micropsitta finschii
TCCTGGAGGGATGCTGCATGTGCTGGGTGAGCTTACCTTTGACACAGGCCTGAACCTGCCCGTACCACTCCCCGCAGCTATTGCAGAGCAGCGTGAACGCCGTCTCCTTGTTGCCCATGATGTACCCCTGGGCACAAACATACAGCAGCTCGTCCCCCATTTCAAAGCCAGTGTGGCCATGCAGGATGGTGTGGGGGAAGGAAGGTGGGTCCCCGCAAGGCTTGTCTGGAAGGTAAAAAGAAATGAGATTATAGAGACCTTGCAAAAGTCTTCAAATGCAGTGCTAACAGCGGTGCTAAAAGAGTTGCACCAAGGACAAACTTATACATGTCCACAGAACTCATACATCTCATCTGATTCATGCCCTCATCCCCCTTCATAAGTGTTTTCAGCTGTAATTGTGTAGGTATATATTAGGCTATAGCAGTGACACGATAACTGTCATGTTATTGATGTGTAACTGCAATGCACCTAGAGGGCCTTTGTTTCCAGCAAGTTAGCTCAGGATGTTAAGGTACAGCTGTCTTCTCCGCCTGCTTCTACAAAGGCTAAAATAGGCTTGGGTATGCTGAGACTGGAAAGCAGAAGTTTGGACACAAGTCATTTTTCTTAACTGCAGAATTGCTTATGGAATTGTTTATGGAATTGTTTAAGACTGGCACTTCAACGCAAGCAGGCACAGGCTGAGCAATGACCCAGGCTGCCTTCACAGAAAGGAAGGTCCAGGTGGTCACCAGCCAGTTTTCAGACTGTTCCTTCTAATCTTTCTTAAAATCAAAGGTTTCTTCCCAGATACTCAAATTCCCTCTATTTTAGGTTAGAGACACCCTAAAATGAATGGTGACGTGTGCTCTTCAACAACAGCCAGGGGTGACACAGCTCTGCGCTCTGCGAGAATATGAAGAGCTAAATATTTCAGGGTATAAAATCTAATGAGGTGTTTGATAATATTTCTGCTGATAGCACTAAAAGCCAGGAAGCCAAAATTGCTATGAACAGTAACAACAGATCTGAGTTTTTTTGTTGCATGAAAGAAGTGCAGAGAGGAGGCAGAGAGAAAGCTGCTAACCCCAGTGTAAACTGGATTTTAACGCTTTTTTTCAGGTTTGAACGATCTTGGCTATTGTTAAGAAGGTGGGTCAACTTCCAAGCATTGGGGCTTCCCTTCACTTAAAGGTCTTTCTCTGTCAGAGGTGCTTTTCAAGAGGTGTTTGTCATGTCCCCCTTTCCTCCAGATTTTTTACAGTCTCTTTTGGAATAGACATCTCTTGGATAGGAAAAACCAAAACAACCAAAACAAGAAAACCTGTAACACAAGAACATGATCTTACTGAAAAAACCTATGGACAAAGTGTGCTGTGTTAGTACAAATAAACACTTCTGTATTCTTTCTGAAATCTGTGATTTTTCCCAGTGGTTCTAGAGCTGTTATTGACTGTGGAAGAAAAACCAACTGCTCCACGTGCCAGAGGAACTGAAGATTCAAACCCTGCTTTTGTCCAGATACAGAACAACCAAAAGTGAAAAGACTAATAGGTAATAGCTCAGGAGTTCTCGTAATTACATGGGATAGGGAAACTCAGGGCCAGGCCTGTGTTCTAGCATGGATCTTTCCTGTTGAAACAGTTGGCCTTGGTACAAAAACCTGTTTACTTAGTTGGCTAAGCAACAATTATGTTCCTTGGAAAGACTTTTGCTTGGGAGCTGAAAAAATGATTTCCAAGAGTATGCTCCTAAACATGCAGAAGGAGAAGCATCTTCAGAGAGCACCCGTGCTACTTTGCAAGTCCGCTTTTAAGACAGCATCAGCACAAGATGTTAGAAACAACATTTCCACTGACACCAGTTCACGTCCAGGGTTTTCCATGGGCAGTAGTTTTGACAGTAAAGCTTTTTTCCAATCTACTCTCTGCAAAAGCTCAGGCTTTCCTGCTTTTTCCCCAGGGACACTCTGCAAGATTCTTGTGAGTCCCGGCTGCAGCTTTTCCCATCATCTACTCACTTCAGACCCAGGCATAGGTAAATCCATGTTTATTTGGAAATACGATGTATTTATGTTGCCGGTTGTTTGCCTTGCAGTGAAATGAAAATCCTACGATAAACTTCCCCGCTCTGTGGAAGTCCTTTTGGATCAGGCTTTTAAAAATCATCTGCTAGGTCTTGCTGACCACTTCTCAGCCAGGTATGCTGAAAAACATCTGCCACTAATTGAAAGGATACGCTACCGAAGTCAAAGCTTTGAAGTCTGTTCTCCATAATGTACACATACATATATATACTGCCTGACACCTTCAGAAGTTAGTGGAAGTTATGCACACACACACACACAGACAGGAAAAACAAGCTCTTGAGGCTACACAAAGCTCAGTTTATGTACAGTCTTATGGAGGCTTGGCATCCAAGGAAGTGAGGAGCAGTTAGCAGCTAATGCCTTTCCTGTGAACTGGTGGGATGAATACAGATTGATGTGGATGAAAGGAGTAAAACAACATATATTGCTTCATAGTAGAGCATACTTCATTTATGTAGCTGCTTCCATCAGTACAAATGGAAGCCATGTATCTGCTCTGAGCAAAGTCTTGATCCCAAAGCTGCATAGGATAATTATACATCAAAAGGGTATTCTTATCTGCAAAGCCTTGCTTCTTAATCGTGTGGCCAGAGGAAGCAGAACAGTAACAGTTAAGTTAGTTAAATATGGCAAACACTTTCAGAAAGAACATTGTAACCTACCAGGAAAGAAGAAAGCTGAAGGGAGCTTTACTGTAAAATCAAGCAACAGACGTGGTGACAAAGAATTATGAGATACTGAAAGAGAGATCTGACTGATGTGTGGATAGAAAGAAAAGCAGAGATTTCAAATATATTAATGGATGGACACTCTATGGGGAACTTTTGACTCTCTCATATGAGACTTTGTTAGGTCTCATCATTGCTGTAGAGCATACTGAGTGACAGGTTGGACAAACAGAAGCAAAAGCTGGTACCCTGCAAAGACATACTGAAGTTCCTACATCCATTTTGCTGCTCTCCTTATCTGTGTAACATGTAGAGGAATTTTCTGTGCTGCAGCATCTTATGGCTTCTTGTCCTGCTGCAGTCTCAGTTGCTATGACAATTCCTGCTCAGCCTTTTGCCAGACCTGTTCTTTCTGGTACAGATACAACAGTAACACCGGGACAGCAGCTCATCAAACCGAGCCACTCCTGGGGACAGGCTTCAGGTTTTTGTCTGCAGCCTTTATACCAGGATCTGGCAAAACATGGGCTTGTTTGCAACAACAGCCTGTGCTCAGTGCTTCCTTTCCTTACTGCTGAAAAAGGCAAACTGAAATACATACATAAGCCATCAAACTTTGATGGGTGGCTGGAGCCAGCAGTCATTTAACAAAGTCTGATTTGCATTTATGCTCTACACACTACAAGTCACTGCCTGTTTAGTTTTTCTATGGTGGCAGCAAATCAAAGCCTTATGGAATAGAGATCTTACTTGTTGCCTGTAAATATCAGTGGGTCACTGAAAGAAAGAGAAAGGAGAATGTGGGAGCTATTAACAAAGAGATCTTTCCTTTGTTGCATTTAAAAAGCAATAGAAGAAAGGGAACCAAGAGGGTTATACACATACGAAGTTGAATGGCATGTGGTCCTACAAAAAAGAAGGTTCATAGGGAAAATTCCAATTTTCTGTTTCTCTTGCTTTATCTCTTGTATACCTTGGGGCATTTTCTTACAAGCTTTGATAGAAAACAAATACACACTCTGTGTGTCAGATCTGACTTACTTGGTGATACTCAATTTTCAGAATAGGCAGAATCTAATGTATTTTTAGGTAATTTCTGCACCCAAGGCTAAGAGAGAAACTTTCTGATCTCAGCAGATCCTGGGCTGCTATAGAATTGCCTTCCTGACCTTGATGTCTGCATAAAACAGTTGTTTACAAGAAACTGAGAAGACTGCGAAACCCATGGCTATACTTACAGCATTCATGAAACACTGCAGCTGCATCTCTCCCTGTCAAACGTAACTCTCATTACCAATTCTCTGTCAAACATGACTCTTAGCATCAAAGACTGCTGTGATTCATCTGTGAGTACAGAACAAAATCCATTCAGAAGCACAAAAAAGGTATCTCCCTCTCTTTGGGATTCTTATTTGTAAAAGCCTGATTCTGTAGGCTCTTGCTAGCATCTGAGCACTGTGCTGGCTGTTGAGGCATACCAAGGTGTATGCTTAAGCAATTCAGCTGAACACATTAATGCACTAAATGTTAATTGATTAAAGATTAATTATAAATCAAGGCCTAAGAAGGGAGTTCTATGATGGTTTGTACTAGAAAATTCATGGCAGTTCAAGTTGCCTTTTGCACAACGTTAAAAACTAATTGTTCTAAGACAGAATTGAGCTGCTATCATCAACTCAGTTTCTGAAGAAGACTGATGTGACTGTGCCCTCTGTTCTCAACGTGCCTGTTTCAGCCTTTGGCTGATCTCAGCCATGTCTGACCAAGGCAAAGCTGCTGAGTGCCCGCTCATTTTGATGAGTTTAAAAGAAGAAAGAGCCACAGCTAGGCATCTTTTCCATTGGAATGGGCATAAGTAGGACTCAGCCCTTACCCGTCCCCATGAGCAGAGCTGGCCATTGCACATGGGTGGACAAAGCATTGTATTCGTAGCTTTAAGACAGCCACAGCAGATGCAGCCCTCAGTCCAGCCAGCCATGTCCAGACCCAGCAAGGAGTTGAGAGGGCTCTGAAGGTGGGGAGATGATGGGTGGAGGGTAAGAAATACTGGGAGAAGAACTGGATTAATTTCATATAGGACTGCACATTATTGGTTGGATGAATGTGGAAGAAATGAAAGGGCTTTCTGTTACTGTGAATGGGGACATAGGTCTTAGTGTAAGCAACCTGGGATTTATCACATTCAGGGGGCAAAACTTGCTATTTATATTTGATTTCAATACAAAGGTCTCAACACTAATATATTATTGTATTATAATTGAATTTGTATCAATTAAAAGCAGTGTCCACTTTCCTAAAAGAAAAAAGCATACTGGAGAGGTTTCAAGTAAGAAACAAGTCATTGATCATAACTTAGACATCCAGCTATTAGCCACATGTATAAAACAGCAAAGCAAATGTGCTGTCTGAGGCTGTGATGCAGGGTTTGCTGCTGCTGCTTCTTACTGGATATTTACTTCCCAAAACTGCAAGCGGCATCCCTGAGGTGGAGGATGTTCTTTCAGTCAACTGCTTTGTGCTGGCTTGTGTTCCTCTGTTACACTTGCATGGTAAAGCTATTTCCTTCCTGGATTTTGCTCTTTTCATACCCACTACAGTCTAAGCTCTGCCACACAACTTTGCTTTAGCCTTTCTATTCAAACATCGATGATGCATCCACAGTTTTTTATATATTCAAATCAGAGGGGACCTTATTGTCATCGGAAATGTTTCAGTGTGTAAGGACTATTTGGGGAGCACATTGGCATGAGCATCCCATTCTGTCATCAGAAAACTCTCTGCCTTGTACAGAATAAGTCGTTCATAATGGTCTCTCCTTTGCAAATGACCCAAATTTTCCCCTGCCACAAGCAGTAACCAAATGCAAAGGGCAAAGACAGTTCCTTTCCCAAGATCCAGCATCTACGTGTAAGCTCAGACGCAGCAGGTGGAGACAGACAGGGGAGCACAAGGGCACAATGGGACAATAGTGGCTGGAGCAATGATTTCAGCATCCCACAGCTGTCCCACCCACTGCAAGGTTTTTCTCGAGGGGGGGATGATGACAAAAGAGAGATTTGAAGGAGGACAATGAGAGAGTTCTGCAGATGTTTACAGGGAGCTGCTCCTAAATGTGAGGAGCTGCATGGAAGAAAACACAACAGTGCTTGTGTGGCAGCACTAGCAACTGGGTGATGGAGCTGGCCATCGCTCATAACAGCACGGAGCCTGGAGCTGATACCACGAGGTTTACTTTAGAGGATGGTCGAACCCTGACATTTTTGAATGACTGGGTGCACATCAAATAATGCATCACCTCTGCCACATTTCACTTTAATCATGTTTTCATTCCCAGTGCTGCCACTGACTACTGAAATGCCATCCTGTGTGGTGAACTCACTGTTTCTCAGTAAATGCCATCTGCTTGCCCCTGCTTTCCTTGGAAACAAGGTATGAAACTTTACTACCAACAACAACAATCTGTTCCAGGGGTTCCCAAACTTTTTTACACAATCCTGCCTACCGGTAACAATTTACTTTTGGCCTTGAGAATCCATCTTTGCTTGCAGGTTCTGGCATTTGAATATTGAAATGTTTAAGCATCAATGTAAATTGGGAATAACTTGGGTTTTCAGACTCATCCATGACATATCAGAGTCCCTTGTGGGCTGGTCTACACTTGTTAACAGAAAAAAAACAAACCCAAACCAAACCAAAATTGAAATGAAGGCATTGAAGTTATTTGTATGTAAATGTTGTATTCTGATAGATACGCAACAGTGTGGTGTTTTGCAGTTGGGAGTCAGCGTTCTGAGTTACGTTCATTTACACGCTCAGTATGGGAGATGCTTCAGGCATCTCTGTTGCATTGGTGCCAGATATATTCCCTTCCATAAAGTTCTGTGAACACCAAAATGGGTTCTTCCAGATCAGTAGTGCTGTTTGAACTTGCTAAATTGCAGCAAAGACAAATGATAATGCAATTTGTTTTCTGTAACCAATGTCTTTGCGGCAGTTGGCTCACTTAGTGGGTGACTATAAAGATTTATTCTTTAACATTCTGTCTTTGCTTCTCAGCAGTAGAAAAATCTAAGGCAAAATCTGTTGCAGGACAGTGATGACTGTGCATTATTTCAATAGTATATCAGTGCTGACCTTCATCCTTTACACAAAAAGCATCATAATGGTCATTCACAAAGGGATCGGTTTCAATTTTAACATCAATGGCTTTCACGCTCTGCTGTTTGCTGCCCGTCTTTCTGCATATAATTGTCCTAAAATAAAGAAGAAGAAGAAAAAAAAGTAATCAGAAATCTTCTGGAGCTGTACATGCAGGTGACATTTGGAGATCTTTTATCACAGTAGTCAGGCTTCAGCCTCAGCTGAACTGTTTAAGAGTTGTCACAAAAGGCATGAGTGTGGAAAGAGCTATGAAAAGCACTAAAGGAGAATTAGAAGTAATTCAAAAAACATCTGCTAGAGATCAGTTCAAGGTATAGGAAGCAATAAAGTATGTTTATTTTATATTCTATAATTCTATGATTCTATATTCTCTAATACTTCTAAGCATCAGGTGAAGTCCCAGAGTATTTTAGGTCGCATTCTGCTCTCACATTCCAGCAATACAAATTGCCACCAATGGCACCTGGATAAAAATGAACAAAAACCTCAAGATTTGATCCAAAAGGTTATAAATCATTAGCATTTTACATCAAAAGAGCATTAAGTTTGCATATGGAACTGCTCAAAAGCTAGCACAGGCAAGCTCAGAAAATTCATCTTCAGTTCTTGGAAGAAAAACTGCTAATTTTTTTTGACAGTTATTTCCAACCTTTGTGCAAACCCCATTACTTCTGGTTTGGTACTCAGCAATACCTAATCCATCCTGCTGCCCTCTGTAGGCTTGAACAAGGGTAATAGACCTGTATTTCATTTTACAACTCTATAGATGCTAAACGTGAAGGAAGTGATTAGTAATTATGTCTTCTCTCAGCTGTGCTGGCTGCTTAAACCTAACAAATAAAAGACAGATTGTTGTAGAAAACACTGCTTTTACTGTTACACTGAAGGTTACAAAGGCTGGGAAAGTGAATTCAGCCCAAATTTTTGCAGCTGGATATTAATGGTGTGGGGTTTATTTTTTATGGGCAGCAGGTTTGTAGAAGCATTGCAGGGTCAGCTATTCTGGTGAAAGCAAGACAAAAATGCTTTCTACAGAGGAATCCTTCCAGTGGAAGAAATTTATCATTGTGCATTGTGCAATGGCTGAACTCATTTTCTGTCGGTTCCACACTCAGTTTAGGGAAGAAAATCAATGTTTCCCATTCACTGACCATGGAGAAGATCCCGTGGAAGCCCAATATTTGATCATGTACTTAAATACTGTGTCACAGCTGATTTACACAAGTGGGCTGAATTATGTCTGTACAGACCATCTTCATTCTGGCACGTGTTAGCTTTTGAACAGTTAAATACACAACTTTCATGTTCTTTTAGTGTAAACAAACAAAAGCAACATGAAACAAGCCATACGATGGTGGTCGCGCATGTGTACCAGAATGGTTCCTACCATACTTCTGCTCTGGAAAACAACATGATGACATCCCCTGCTGAAAGCTCCTTTATGATTTCAAATCATATGTTTCTTTTGTAAGGAAAACACCCCTTGATATTTTTTTTTGGGGGAGGGTGATTGATTGAAGAACAATATTGTCCATACAGGTTTAAAATTAAGTCCTTTCAGAATTTAATGCATTTAAAGCCCAAGTCCTCTAAGTCAGTAGTAATCGGGCGCCTGGACAAAAGTGACTTGATCTGATTAGTTCAGATGACTGGGAGAATCAGGCCATCAAGCAGAAAGTTTTTGTATGTATTCTCATATCATTGCACTAGGTCTTACAGGGCCTAAGTGAACGAAACAGCTTTGCCTCCTTTCAGAAAGGTACTAACCAACTTTAATCTTGCCAGTTAGGCACTTGGATCAGTTATGCCTTGCAGCACTGAGCAGACACATACTGACAGGTCTTTAAAACGCCGTGCCTTTCGTCTGTGACTGTGTACTGAAGACTTCAGTCTCTTTTAAGAAACAAACACTAACAGAGATTGTTGCCATCATGTAATTCTGGTCTCTGGAAATCAGCCCACATTCCCTCCGGTGCTCAGTCAAGGGAGCCACTTCTGACAGCCTTATCATGAATTTTCTGATTTCTAATTCTAATTTTTACACAAGATATTTTGCTTCTCTCCAAAGCACTATCGTTTCTTTATCATTTCGTCAGTAGGCTAAAAAGGTTATCCGTGGGTGATGCATCCGCAGTACAGTGAGGTCATCTCCAAAACAGGATACCTAGCTCACATGTATGATTGTGTATCTGAAAAGCAAGTTTTTCTTACTTTGTTATCTCTAGTATTACAAGTTTGTAATTGATGGGATGTATTGATTAGTGTATTAATTTTAAGAGCATTTTTTAGCTGCTATACAGTGAGACCAAACTTACGCAGGTTTGCCTTACATATAATTTTATCATTACACATAAATAAAGGCTGTAAATGACATTAAGAGTTTTAAAACATATTTCTCACTAAACTAAGTCTCCCGTGATGAGAGAAATCATGTCTTGTGCACATATAAATAATAGAAAAAAAAATATAATCTATTTAATGTCTCTCATTCCTCCTTTTTGTTAGTGGTTTCCTACTACAAGCTCAGTCTTGCAAGCTTTAAACATCTTCAGGATGCTGTTGTTACTGCTGCTGAAAGGAGCCTCAAGAGTGCTCAGCATTTCTGAGTAGTGGATCTAAGGATCAGACCTACAATGGCATTGGCATAGGAATAATCTCTTTGCAGTCACTCCCGCACTCCAGGTATGACTGAAAATATACAATAGTAGTCTCTTTCTTTGAGTTCTTGGGGGAGGGAGGGTGTAGGTTTCCCTAAATCCCAAAATGCTAGGTTTTCATCTGTAATTACAGATTAAACACATAGATAGAGCTTTGTCTCAGTTCTAAAACGTAGGTTCTGATGCTTTTAACTTTCTTACATTTTTCATTTGAGGACTGAAAAAAAGGCTATCAGTTCAGAATTCAACATATTTGAGCATTTCTTCAGCAGCAGTGTTGCCATGCTGAAATAAGAAACAAAACATCATGTATTTTTCCTGCTCTTTCCAGCACCCTCCTGAGCAGTTGGGGAAACACGTTGCCTGGGTTGTTTCTTTCCTATCTTGAATAGTGGCACTGGGGCATGCATCATAGTTGACAATGACACAAACTCTGTATTTTTTCTTACGGATACACCCACCTACCCAGTCATTTAGAAGAATGTAGTCATGTGGGGAATTTTATTCCTGTTATTGTTGCTTTCATGTAATAAGTGAACTTAAACAGGCTTGCTCATTACTCAGCATACATTGTGATCTGATGCTTAGAGCACCGTAATGCATGATTTTGTACCCTGTATTTAAGAAACGGATGCAATTTCTTTTTTTCTTCTAAGGGGATCTCTTATGGAAGTAGACATGCTCAGAGGAAACATACTGAGTTCAGACTGCAGGTCATCCATAATAATCCTCTGTATTTAATACGCATCTGCATGAAAGATGACACGTTCATGAGTCCCGGAAAATGACTCTTCCACGGCCATGAACTCACAATCTCAGCATAGAAATTAGACATACTATCACTACAGACTGTGTAAGTACCGTATACTATCATTAAGGCAAAAATATAGTGGGGAAAGGAGGGGTTTTAGTGGTGTTGACAACAGCCACTGCTGGAACAGCCGCTGATGGAAAGGGGGAGGGTGTCCGATGGTGCCTGCTCTGGTTCCTTGAAAAGCCAAGCCAAAAAGTACTGAGAATCTTCTCAGTCCACTGCCACCCAACCTAGGAGAACAACCTGCTTCATGATGCCTCCGCTCCTCTCATGTGAGTAAACACAGAGCCCTACGTTGAACCTCAGTTTAATTCCTGCCTTATGATATGACTCATCCAACTAAGAACAATCAACAGCCCTTCTTTTGTACCTACCCCAAAAGAAAGATCAAAGGTTGGCTGTACTGATCGTTGTTTTCCTGTGCCATGGCTCACATATTGCATTGATCATGCTCACACACGACGAGCAACTGTAATATATAGCGCAATAAGGTATGAACCAGACTTCCCAAAAGCCTTCAATTTACTCTTGCACTGGTTAGTTTTTTTCCAATGTATTATGTAACCAATGAGTAATTGGTATATTTTGCACTTCTAATTCTTCCGTTCAAAGGAGGAAATAACAGAAAAGCTGGCAGGAATAGCATTCATTTCGCAGTATCTCATAATATGCCATTATGTAATATATATTATTAAATATATCATAATGATATATCAAGCCATGGTAATGCTACCTAATTTTACATATTGCATATATGCAAGGATAATAAAGATATATATATACTAAACACATAATATATATATATAAATTATAATTTTGTTAATCCACTGGTACTTCTACTTTCTAAGATAACTATATAGCAATTTTATAATACTTGAAAACTTTTCTGTAAACCCAAGTTAAAACATATGGAGTTAACAGCTGAGTTTATGTGACATGGTGTGATCCATCAGCACAGAAACCAGTATGTGGGACTGGGATGTTTTGTTGTCACTGCTTTATATGCCAGTTGATGGTAAGTTTTGTAGTCTGAGTCGATAAATACACTGAGTCAGAGTGGTCTTATGACATTTATTCATAGCAGCATGAACTTGCATATGAATATATTCAACTCAGAACATCATCAACAATGTGTTATCTGAGGCACTGTGAAAGTCTGGTTCACAACATAATATAACAAACCTTCCCCTAGTTAGAAAGGTTCATCACTTTTCTTAGTCACGATAAACCTTTAGCATCCTATGCTGATTTTTTTCCTGGGTCAGCTTTACCACTTGTGTTTCTGTAACAAGGTCAGAGAAAAAGAAATGAGGAGTCTGGAAGCCAAGCGAGAGGATTTTTATTCTTAGTCTTTCCCTTCCGTAGTTTGGGAAACTGCAAATTATAAAGCTGGCTCTGAGGAGGGAAAACATATAAATGACATGTTCACAATCACCAAAGGGAAAAAAATTTCCCTGAAAAGTCATGAAGGGGAGCACAGGTGAGCTTTGGAAAGTCCATTGACTGGGAACTATAGAGGCTAATTTTGGCTGGATGTGACCCAAAGAAAGCAGCTGCTAAGTGTGACATGAAGACATTCCAACAGCAATACTGCCACTGGAAATGTCAAAAGGAGGTCTTACCAAGGCAGAGCCAATATCCTTTAGAGTCTTAAAAATATACACCAAAATGCAGCCTTTTGTGCTTAAAATTTTACATATGACTACTGAAATAGTAAGGCCTCTGTTCATTAAATAAATATGTCCCATTCATACAGATTTTCATACTGTAACCTAGTATGGAAGATTTTATATAGCCATCTTACTATAATATTGCTGTGTACATATAATTTGAGCATTCTTAGCTCATGTAGAGGAGAATCGTGTTGCTTCCTGGCCTGGACTCATTGGGTGCTCAAAGACATGTCAGGTGTCACTAGAAAGCTGGTTTTACCCAATTTCATTTTATGGGCTCCAGTTTAATTTATGGCTTTCATCAGAGATGTTATTGATTAGTTACCAAGGGCTTAATAAAATCCCCAAAATATTTGCTGAATGCTATTAGTTTACGAAGAAACTCAATTCTTAGACAAAAGGCCTTCAGATAGGACAAAACATTAGAGAGATTCTTTAAAAAGGACAAAATATGTGGCGTTGTTTTGAAAAATAGAAAATAAACCTCATTAGAACTAGCTGGCAAGTTAAAATCCTGGCATTAGTCATTCCTGTGCACATGCTAAGAGTCTTTCTTAACCCCTTTCTGTCTTCATTTTGTGATGCTAAACAAAGTGATCACCTTCAATCACTGCTGATGAGAGAGGAGCTTTCTTGGACTGATCCTAGCCTGAACTCATACCTCCTGAGCTTGGATGCCCAGAATTACATTGTACTGGTGCAAGAGGTATCTCATCAGTGCCTTGTTCAAGTCTTCAGTACTGCCCCTCTCTCCTGCAGGAGCTGCTGGATGTCTGCCTTTTCCAACTGAACTGCTACTTTAGGGAAGAAATTCCTGTTAGTATATATAATACTTTCTATATTATTATTCCTGTTAGTATATATAATACTTCATCTAATACTGTTACATTGAACCCTATTTCTGTTATTCCATCTCTGAAGTCAGGCTCACCTTCCTGTTCAATACTGTGATTTTCCTTTGTCCTAACATTGGCATTAACTAATTTCACTATCATACCCCTACCTTTTGTGCCCAAGTTTGCCAAAGTTTTGCTAAAGCCCTCAAAGTTTGTTAAAAACCCTCTCCCAGTAAAAATACAATTTGCAAGTTTGGGTTCCAGCTAAGTAAATGGCTGCTCTACAGTTTACAGATGGTGTTTTGGGTGCTTGTCCTAGAAAATACATTGGAAACATATTTTCAGTTCTTGGGCTGTGTGTTTCACAAGGGCCATGGCTGTCATACTTTGCCCATGCTGTCCTCCCAGGTTGTGCCAAGACAAGATTCACATCCCCTGCACATCTGATGCAAAGAGGCTCATGTCCACGTTGCTCAATGGTATCATTCTTTGGAGCAAACTGGCCATGTCTATACAGTAAATTCAAGTCTCTTGACTGACCTTCATGTAGAAACCCATATTCCTGAAACACTTTGGTTTTTTTAATGTATGAGACCTTCTGCAACAATTGGCAAGAACCAGTGAGAAGGCAAAGTCATCTTGTAGCAGGGCATGACACTGTGTGTGGTCTGTGGGACTGGAGTCTGTGACATGAAGGCATTTCAGAGTGCAAGACCCCTCAGACATTTTCATAAGCCATTTTAGCATTTTGAATTGGACCATGTCCTGTTAGCTGCGTCTGGATTTTTCTCTTGAAGGGAATTAGTTGACTTACCTCATACACATGTCTGGGAGCAAATTCATATGCATTATCATCAGGCAGCAGACCACAGCCTTGACATAAAACAGAGAACTCACCAAACTGACATATCATTAGGGCTGTTTCTCTGCAAATAAGCAAGTGGGCCTGTTATAGCATGTACACCTGGACAGACTTCATGGGGGCCACAAATCCAAGGGTTTGCACACACAGATGAGAGGACTGGCAAGGGTTAGTGACTTGGATTGCTGTTTCCTTGGATATTCCTTGGTTTCATTTCTTGGATATTTCTGTTTTCTTTCCCAAGAAATGTGCTGTTATTACCCTATTGCCAGGTGCTGGGCAAGTCCTATGCAGTAGGCAGAAAAAGAAATAGGTAGTCTTGTGAGATGTCATTTCTGAGGCTTATTATTACATCTCCCACTGGTGTCATCTGCAGTGAGGGCCCTGTTGTGTTTGACACCGTAGGAGCATTCAGTAGGATTCAGTGCAAAACCTAAAGAACTAACAAAAGGAAGGAAAAATAAAGATGAAGTAATTTTCCTAGCAGCAAACATCTGGTGTGTGGTCAGCCAAGAAAAGAACTCCAGTCTTCTGACTCCCACAGCAAGGCTTATTCTAGCTGACTGCTTGCTTACTCCAGAGTTATCCCCTCTGAAATAAATCCTCCAGGGATTGGGTAGGAACCAGCCCAGGGCAATTTCATACAAAGGAATGGGTTGACAGCCCTGCAGGAGGTCTATCATAGAACAGAAAGTCTATGAAGAGCTTCAAGTCCCTTACAGAAGGGATACATTACTTCATTCTTTTGTAGACAAATGAGCAGTGGGAAAAAGCTTTTCAGTCCTAGGAAAGTGATGGAAATTTGTAAATTTGCTATGAATATCTCAATACAAGCTGTTGATTACAATTGTGGATTACAATTTCTAAAACAAATAGCTGCTTTCTAACATTCTGTGCACAGAATATTAAATCATATGAAAAATTGGGTCATGTTCACTTTGCAAATCTCAAAACCCCCAGAAATGAAGAGAAGACCCTGTGAGATCCAATGCTCAGTGCTGGAGGTCTTGACACAAGGTTTTCCAGTACAACATCCGAATTGAAAAGATAGCAGAGAACTCTGCCACCTTTTTTCATTTAGATTCTGGCAAATCTCTTGCTGGTTTGACTGACTCACTTGTCTGACATGCAAATAAGTCCTAAGAATGTGATTTTTAGTATAAATAGCTATTAGGGCTCATCTGACAAGCGAGACCTGCCTAATGACATTTCATTTCCTGGAATGTAACAATGTGTTATGCTTTATAACTTACACGTCAGGACTGACTGGTAAATGGTGTTCTTCTGGGCTGCTGGAAGAAGTTATCCCTT
>JAVHNF010056986.1:6578-16641 GCA_034783455.1 Micropsitta finschii
ACCCTGGCTCCAGCTATTAGCACCAGGGCTGGTGCTCTGTAGCCCAGCAGGCTGTGCTGACTCGGCATCCCTTAGTGCCTGGATGAGTGGTCCATAAAGCCCTGTCCAGTCTTTGCTTCTTGAGGTTGTTTTTTCCATCCCAGTACTGCTTTCTGTTATCGAAAGTGGTGATTATTTTCCCAAAGCGTGCTCTCCCATCCCCAACCCATGTTCCTGGCAAGGATGCGGGACCTCACATCCTCACATCAGGATGAGCTCACATCCTCAGGGGATGAATGCTACAGCCTCAGGGGATGAACGCTGCAGCCTCTTGTCACCTCTTCAGCAGTGACTGAGTGGGATGCAGGCATCCGTGGGCCGTGTCCATGGCGTTTTGATTGAAAGGCTCTTTTGAAGGTGAAGCCTGTGGTGGCTGTGGGCAGCCCCATCCAGGTCATGCTGCGACTGGCTTTGCATGGCCACGTCTAAAGTGAACCATGAGCAAGCATCCTCTCTGGTGTGGGGCGGAAGGGGCTGGGGAGCACGCAGCCCTCGCCGGGCTCGGCGGGCGCCGGGGCGGCGGGAGGCGGGGGGGGCATCCCGGGAGGATGGCAGAGCCGCCCCGGCGAGCCGAGCCCCGGCGCGCAGGGAGCCAGTGAGAGGGAGGAGAGGGGAAAACACAAACAAGCAAACAACCCACAACAAACAAAGCGGGCAGAGAGCAGCGCCGAGCCCCGCCGCCCCTGCCCCAAAGGCGCCCGCCCGCCCGCAGCCCGCACAGCCGCTGCCCCAGCGAAGATGCGCCCGGCCCTGGCCCACGGACTCTGCTCGCTGCTGCTCAGCCTCTGGGTACCCAGGTAGGAGCTGGCCTTCCCTCAGCCCCGCTGCCGCTGAGCGCCCCGGTCCCGCGGGGAGGGAGCCGGGAAGCCGCCGAGTCCAGCCCCACGCCGGGGGCGGGCTGCCCAGGGAAGCTGGGGGGGGGTGTCCCGTCGCCCCGACCCGGCCCGGCCCCGCACAGCTGCGGCCCCCCGCTCAGGGCTCTGTTAGGGCCGTTGCCCCCGTTGCCCGCCCCGTTGCTCCGGCCCGGCGGGGAGGCGACGGGATGCGAGGCTCCCCTCGCTCCCGGAGGTTGTCCCCCTCCCTTCCCGGCCGGAGCCGCCCCAGCTCCCGCCCTGTCTGCCTCAGTTTCCCTGCTCTCCCAGGGCGGAGGACGGGCCTCGCTACCGGGGGCCCCCGCGGGGAATGGGGGGATGCTGGAGAGGATGTCATGGGGGACGGGACGGGGGCCTTTGTGCTCCGCACCCCAGAGGCGCACACCAGGGCGGGGGATCCACCTGCATCCCTTCCGCGGCTCCGCCGGTGCTAAAAGCGATGGGGGGGACTACGAGGGGGCCGCCTGCCTTCCAGAAAACGGCCCCCCAAGCACTCACCACCCCGTCTGTCTGCATCTCCCCCAGGTGGCTGGCAGCTCCCCTCAGCCTGCTCCCAAACTTGGGCGCTGTGGTCAGCCAGGGGTTAACAGTGGTGCTGGTGTGAGTGGGGGGGGTCCCCCCGCCCTTCCCCCTCCCTCCAGCCCCTGTAAATATAATTTGTTAACGTTGGGACTTGTATTAATTAAAGCAGCAGCCGCTGCAGCCTGTGACCTGGGGGCTTGTCACCGTGAAATCAAGTTTAAATCCAGATTTCAAGGGGGAAGAGAGGTGGGGGTGCGCTGCGTCCTCCTAGGGAGAGTGACAGTGACAGCTCCTTGCCGGTCTCTGGGTCTCTCTGAGCCCTGGGTGGAGCAAGAGGCAGCAGGACCTGCCCTCTGCTCTCCAGGGCCCTGCACAAGGGCTCCTGCCTCAGTTTCCCTGCTGTGTGATGGGGAGACGCACCATAACACCCCCCACTCCCCGGGATGCCCTGGGAGAGGGTGGCAGGCACTGTGTCTGGCTCAGGACAAGCGTGGGACAAGGTCCTTGCAGTGCTTGGGGCAGAAGCTTCTGGGGCTGGTGGTGGTGGTAGCTGCGGACCTGTTTTGCATCTCGTGTCAGCCACGGCTTGCTTCGACAGCGTGAATGAACGCAGGAGCCAGGCAGAGAATTTCGTCTCCTGTGTTGGCGCTTTGGAGGGATGCACCCCCTTCTGCTTTCCTTCTGTCCACTCTCCCCCACCTCAACTCACCCGGTTGAAGTCACTGTAGATCTGCACTGTGGCAGACCCACGTATCGCCAGTGGAAGTGGTGGCATGGGTGTAAACACACTTGGAAAGCTGGAGAAAGCAGCAGCCTGACTCTGACAGCTCCCCTTCCCCCCTGAACAAGCTGTAAATCAGCAGAGACCCTGGGGCTGAGCCCTTCCTCCAGAGCTGGGTGAGCACTGAGCTGGGGAAGTCAGTCCCTGATCCCTGAGAGCTGCTTCTGTCCATGTGCCTGAACCAAGCTTGTAGGATTTGGGGGAGCAGAGGGGGAGTGACCCTTCTCCTCAAGGTTGCTCTGTAAGGCAGCTACAGTCCTTCCTCCAGCATCCTCCTCCAAGTCTCATTTCTGTAGTCAAGGTTCAAAGGGCTCCAAGCTCTTTGGTCCTGCCAGAGACCCAGCTCTTGGCTGTACTAGGGAGGAGGGAACCCTGCCTGGAAAGAGCTCTCAGCAGGGACCAAGGTGCTCTAAACAAGGAGCAGGGCAGTGCTGAGCTCCTGGTGGACCCTGATGCAAGATGCAGGATGCTCCTGGACATCCCTGTGCTTGCTGCTTGCTTTGCAGGTCCTCTGCTTGGACACTGTGGATCTCAGGGTCCTTCAAGCCATTCCCTGGAGCTAGACAAACACTTCCACCCCTTCCATTTCCCTCTCCACACCCACCTGTCCTGTGTACCACTGTCCTAGCTCCAGGCACCTCTCTCTGGACATGATTTGTCCATCTCCCCACACTCCATCTATCTCCCTGTTTCCCCAGGCAGCATCTCTACTTCTGTGTTTGCTCCTCTGCCGTGGATCGTGTGCCTCCCCTTGCACGCATCCATCTGCTGGTCACTGTGCTTCTGTGGTGACAGGCATCAGGTTTAGTGGTACCAGGATCTTAATTTGGGCTTACTACTGAGAGTTTGAGGGTGTTCGGCAGGGTGCTTGGCTCTGGATTTCCCTGTCAAGCTGGCAGGAAGAAGCTGGTCCCTCTGGTTACCTCCCCTGTGAGGACCAGCAATGCTGGGAGATATGGGAGACGCAGGGAGGGAATCAGCCAGCAACAAGGATGGGGCCAGACCTGGGATGGTCTCCTCCGCCGGGGTCTCTGTTACTCTCCCAGGGGAAAGTCTATGCTCTCTGGGGAAGGGAAGCCGGGACAGTTTGTGCCTGACAGTCTGCACTGTGTGGCCAGGGTGTGAGATCCCTGGGGGAGCACACAGGCGGGGTGCAGCCGTGGGAAATGCTGGGCTCCAGAGGCAGGGGGACCAAATGTGACAGCTGCTGGGTACAGTCTGTGCTGACATGGCTGGAGAGGATTTCAGCCCCACTGCTGCTGAGGCATCTCTGCCTGGCTGAGCTGGTATGCCTAGGTCTTTCCCAGCCTCCTCTGTAAGCATCAGACACAGTGTGGGTTGAGGAGCATCTTCTACCCATGTGTGTCCCCCACCAGGCTCTTCCCCCTCCCCAAAGGGGAAGTGAGCAATTGTCACATAGCTTGCACCGAGCTCATGGGTTTCCCTTTCCTTCCCAGCTCCTGTTCCAATGAGATCCTGGGCCTGAAGCTGCCATCGGAGCCGGTGCTGAATGCGAACACAGTGTGCCTGACCCTGCCGGGGCTGACGCGGCGGCAGCTGGAGGTATGCGTGCGCCACCCCGACGTCACCGCATCAGCCATCCAGGGCATCCAGATAGCTATCCATGAGTGCCAGCACCAGTTCCGGGACCAGCGCTGGAACTGCTCCAGCCTTGAGACCAAGAACAAGATTCCCTACGAGAGCATCATCTTCAGCAGAGGTAAGGGCTGGATGATCTCCCTTCTTCCGCTTTCTATGCCCAACCTCTGTTCTCAGGAGCTGTCGTAGGCTCTCCATAGGCCCCTACACAGCTCTTCCTTGGCCCAGGGAACCAGGCCAGCTCTTCAGCATCCCCATGGATGAAGGCAGAGCCTGAGAAACCACAGGGTTTTGCCACTGCACTGCGGCAAAGCTGGGCTCTTCTCCATGCACCTTTGTACCTACACTGGCCCTCGTCATGAGCTACTCCTCCCTGCCCAGCCCCAGCTACTCCAAAGGCTTCTTCCAGGCCCCACCACTTTCTGGCATCTTCTTCCCATAGGGTGTAGGCTGATGTTTGGAGTGGTGCCATGGGTGTGCAGCACAGTTGGTGGGTCTGAAGGTGGATGCCAAGCCCTGGGATTCAGTTTGGTGGATGTAGTGAGCATCCTGGCTCCTTCCTTCTTTGGGGATGATGTTTCTGTGCATCATGGTGAGCAGAAACACCTCTAGCTAAGGGTATATAGCTCTGTGAGCCCATCACCTTGGCATCCTGCCTTTGTGTTGGCTCTCCAGTGCAGAAAGCTGCTTTGTGTGACCCTAGAGCATAGTGGCATGGTGGGGGCAGAGAGACAGGCTGTACTGGAAGCTTGTCTGCCCACAGAGCATCCACTTGAGCTGCTGGGAGAGCTCTTCTAGTTCTCCATGGTCTGTCAAGTCCTGGTGCCGTGGCTCCCTTGCAGGCATGGCTATCTTTGCCTGGATTACAGCTCCCTAGTTGATAATCTTTCCTCAAGAGTGGACTCTGGAGGTGCAGAGGGGCTGTACTGCATGGTGCAGATCAGAGTTGTGACCTGATGGGACCTTCTGTAGGACTTGAACGCATCTTCTGATCTAAGTACCCCTCCTGAAGCCTAGTCTTCAGCACATCTCTAAGTGACCACAGCCCCAGATTGTGGGTAGGAGAGGACAGGAGGGTGCCAGTGGCAGGCAGGTGGGTGCTGAGGGCAGGAAAGGTGCCCAGCAAACACATTGCTCCTCTAGCTCCTGAAGAAGGTGAAAACCACCAAAGATACTGCTCACCTACCCTAGCCTGAGAGCCTTCTGGCCTGGTGCCCAGCAGAGAGCTGCCTTTATCCCTTCCTCAAGCATCCTTCCACATCCTGCAACATCTTCTGTCTGTGGGACTGCAAGGAGAGTCACAGAGAAGTTGGCAGCTTGAGGCTTCCATACCTTTGCAGGGATGTGATGACAGGGTCACCTGGGCAGCTCCAGCTCGGGGGGAGATGGCTGGAGAGGGGAGTGAAGGAGTGTTTCGGTGCTGGGAGCTCCCTCCTGTCCAAGGCAGATGGGCAAAGCCTCGCTGGAGTAGATGCTGCCTTGGAACACGTGTGGCACGAGGGCTGTGGTCCAGCCATGGAGCAGCTGTGGCCACTCTCAGCATGCTGGTGCCTGGAGGAGGGCAATGTCTCTTCCCTCCATGAGCAGCACCCAGGTTAGGGCCTGGCAAGGGAGGGTGGGGACCGTCAGCCCTGATAAGCATCGAGGTATTTCCAGGTCCTCTGAGGAATGCAGTTCACTTTTAGTCTCCTCAGGCAGTAGGAGACACTAACTTGCTGGCTCAAGTCGCTCACACACCCAGGCGAGCTTCCCTGCTCTGGGTCCCACCAGCCTGGGTGAGAAGCTCCAGCAGCAGAGAGCACTGAGCTCCTGCAACCCTCCTCAGCCCACCGGATCTGGTGGTGGCCGGTGACATGCAGCTCACTTGTGTCTCAGGTGCCTCCTCAGCTCCTTACATTGTCAGGGCTGTGACTGACGGATGTGGGGACTCTTGCAGCCCCTGGAGTCCTGATCCAGTCCTGAGCTCTTGGGTATGGCTCATCCCAGGCTTCCAGCACTGGTAGGATATAATTCCCTGGGATAGAGCACCCAGAACCAGGAAAGGATGGAGGTAGGGCTGGAGCAGCAGAGCAGACTGGCATATCACAGAATTCCTATTTTGGCAGCAGAGGGTGCAGGATGAGCCCTGAGCACCCAGGCCATCCCATGTGGTTGCTTGGAGCTGTTCTGGCATGGAGCAAGCCTTGAGGCTGGTGCCCTGGCCTGCTTCTAGCCCACTCGTGTCCCTCTATAACTGAGCTGGATCTCTGCACTCTGCCTTACAGCCGGGTGCATCACCCAACCCCAGTGCTGGAGGAGAGGCAAGCAGTGGAAGCGAGGTGTGCAGGCTCCATGCTGCAGGAATTAATGGATCTGACCTCCGGGGATCAGGTCTCTGCTCTGCGCCCTGCCCCATCCATCCTTGCCGTGCCTGGGAGCGCAGTGTGCTTGTAGGATCATTGTTTGTAACCCGAAGTGACAGACCCCTTTAATCTTTCATTCCTTTTCCCACTTCTTCTGCCATCAGTTCAGCCGTGCGTGAATCTCACTTTAAATTATTTGTAGCTGGCTTCTCCCTCGCTCTCTCCCCACTTGGCTCCATTCCCCATCTCCACCCCATCCTCCTGCATCTCTTGCGTATTCAGCAGTGCAGGCATGAGCCGTCCGGGTGCAGCACCGGTGCCTATCCCATCCTCTGCCAGGCATCCAGGCACTTGGTGGAGCTGGGCAGCTCATCCCTTCGGAATAGAGCAGGGGAGAGTAGCAGATGAATGCCTGTCTCCCCATCCTGCTGATCTGATCCCAGAAGTTTGAGTGCAAGCCCTGGGGAGACAGGAAGGAGCAGGGAGGCTTCAAATCTGATAGGACTGGGAGCCTAAGGTGGATTCTGGGCAGCATAGCCAGGGACAGGGATGCTGACAGCATTCTGGGCAGAGCACAGACCTGCTCTGTGGCAGGGAGGTAGCAGGGAGATGTGCCCATCCCTGGGGTACAGGGCATGGCAATTGCACAGCACAACAGGTTAACAGGCGGCAAGCAGAGAGTGCCCATGGATTCACTGTCCCTGCTCTCACAGAGTCCCTGGTATTCTTGAGACACTCCAGTGGGCTGTGGGTTTTTCAGGTTTGGTCTTTTGATGCTGCACCCTTGGGGTGTGGAGTGTCCCTTGTACCCCTTGCTTAGCCTCCAGTGCCATCTACACCCCTCATCCTACTTGGCCCATGTGCCCTCCATGTGCTCAGCATTGCCATTGTGAATCCTCCTGTCATGTTCTCTGACTCCTCAGCTGTGTCCTTGCCTATGTCCTTGCCACCCTCCTGCCCATTTGCTGGCACTGTCACCCCTGCCAGCACCCTCCAGTCCTGTCCCTGGTCCCATCCCTTTCTGCTGTACCACCCTCACGCTCCATGTGCTGTCCCAGCCACCAGAGACATCTGCTGGCCTCAGGGACAGATATAAGAGGATGGAGCCGTGAGGTAAAGGCAGGTGGCTGCATCTACATTGGCAGGGGAGACAGGTCCCCTGCTCCTAGGGTGATCAGCATGAGCGTATCCACCTCACTGGAAAGGGTTGCCTGTTGCCCCTGGGATGTGGTCCACTGCAGCATCCGAGAGTGGCTGAGCACTGTGTGGCTGTGCTGAACCATGCCTGGGTGCCTGCCAAAACCAAAGCTGCAGATGTCGGTGGGTCACCAAGCCTTTGTCTTTGTCTGGTAGATGTGCACCCATGGGCTGGTGCAGTGCCAGCAGGGCTGGGACTGTCAGGGTGCCAGGCAGAGGCTATCTGAGGTGTGCTAAGGGATCCCTCTTCCCTGTGTATTTCCCTTTGTTCATCCCAACCTCATCTATATGGAGCTGTGAAATAACTGGGACCCTCATGGAGGGGCTGGGTGTCCTTGAAGGCCCCAAGGGTACATGGCTGGAAGGTACATGTCTCAGGAAGGCAGGATTCCCTGGTTCCTTCTGCAGCCCTTGGAGGAATGGGGTGCTCCCTGTGCCCTCCTTGAAGGGCTTCCTGGTGCCAAGGGCCCTGCATGTCCATGGCCAAACCTTGATTTCTTACAGTGAAGAGGGGGGCGCTCCCTGCAAGGCTGCAAACACCAGGTGCTGGGGGGCAGATAGCTGTGAACTGGAGCTTGGGGATGCTTTGCCATGTGCCGAGGGAGGCAGGTGCTCTTATGGCTGCCCAGGGAGATGCTGCCAAGCTCAGGACCCCGGCGCCTGGCTCTGAAGAGCTCCAGCCAAGCCGGGGTGCCCACAGACCACAGCGCCTGGCCTGGCACAGCTGCAGCCAGGCTGCTGGCAGGGATTTTGGTACCCCCAGGCAAACCAAGGGCTTTGCCCACCTGGCCCTGAAGCGCATGTGGGTGCTTTGGATGCTCAGCTTCATCCCTGTGGGTATTCCCATCCCCCAGTGAGACCCTGGGGCCAGGGCAGCATCCCTGGAGGTGCCAGGGCAGCATCCCCGGAGGTGCGGGGCTGATCCTGGCTCCCTGCAGAGCGGCAAGGGCTGCCGGCTTGGAGCGCTGTGGGCAGATGAGGTGCAAGGGCTGCAGGCTGTCCCTGGCACGCTCAAAGAGGTGCAGGGAGGCAAGTCGGGATCTGCAGGAAGGCGTTTAGTACCTGGTGCTGGGCCAGACCCTGGCAGGTTCACCTGCAGTTTAATTAGGGAGAGGGGAGGGGAGGGAGCGGGGCTGGGGGAGAGTCGACGTGTTGGGACTGGCCATCTCTGCGAGCCTCACAGGGGGTGGCAGGAGGAGCTCTCCTCTGCCTCACCAGCCAGTAGGGCCAGGGCGATGTGCCTGCAGCTCCTGGCAGCTGTCCCCCACTCCTGGGGGGTACTGCCCATGGAGGGGTGGCTGAGCATCCCTTGGATACCCCAGGGTGCACCCAGAACAGGCTGTCCTAGCTGCTTCCTCGATGCCACCCAGCTGCTGCAGTGATGGGTGCTGGGAGGGCATTGGTGCCTGGGTGTGGTGGTGATGTGTGGGAGGAAGGCCATGACTCCAGGTCTCCCTGGTCTCCAGACCATAAAACCCAGAGCTGTCCCTGAGCTGGCCCCTTTGCCTTCATCCCACATCCGAATGAGAGATTGAGAAACTGCAGCACCTGTAGCAGAGCCAGTGCCAGCTGGGGCACGGGGTCCTGCTAAACGCTTCCCCATTTCCCAGATGCATCTTGACAGGGAATTTTTTCCCTTGCTTAAGACAGCCACTTCAGGATCTGACCTGGGGATGAGATTTCAGATCTATCCTCCTTGCCCAGCACAGTCCTTTAAATACATGGCATGGTGGTGGTGTAAGGGTGGTGTCCTCCATTCCCTCTTCCCTGCAGGATGCAATACTTCTCCTCATACCTCCCACAGCTACAACCTTTTCTGTGGTCTCTGGAGGGATCTGGTGACTCAGACATCACCGCTGAGGTCTCTGGTGGCTGGGGTAGCTGGAGAGCCTCCCTCCGAAGGGCTCGGGGCTGGATGCCGCATGCTGTGTTTGCCTGCGGTTCCTGGAAGCTCCCACTCTCTCCAAGCCCACGAGGCCCGTGTTTGTCGCCTGCAGCCACGTTGCTTGCTGCTTTGCTGCAATCCTCTGGGCTCTGCTGTGGCTGGGGTAGAGTGAGGAATGTAAACCGAACTTCCAGGTGGAACCGCACTGGCATGGAAGCTGCAGTCCCAGTGCTGCCCTGGCCCCCTCTTCGCCATTGCTCGCAGGTTCCTTGTGAAAGAAGGTAAGGGAAGGAGCAGAGAAGGCAGGGAGGGGTGGCAGGGCCAGGCACAGTGATACTGAGCAGGGAAATGGCCATGGTGAGAAGGGGCAAGAGTCAAGAGCACTGGGAGGTTAAGTCCTGGGGACCGGCCTGTCCCCTGCCTGCAGCCTGGGGGATGGCAGCTCAAGGGACAAGGACCACGGGCCCCCTCCATCAGCTTTTGCGTGGCTGGAGAGCAGTGGAGGAAAGAGAAGGGCTGGGGCTTGACCCCAGGGGTTTTCCAGCTGTGGAGGGCACCAAACGATCCTGGCCTCTTTATCTGCAAGGAGACGGGCTTGCTGGACGGACTGGGTGGGGAAGAAAGTCTGTGTGGGCCCCGGGAGGTGCCGCATGGGAAATGATTCGGCAGGCTGGGGAAAGGTGTGAGAAACAGGCTAACGGAAAGGCAGGGCTGAGAGGAGGGTGTTGTGCTGAGTGGAGGGTTTGCTGCTGCCATCCTCGGGCACTGGCTGTGCAAGGAGCTCAGTCCTAACGGGGTGAGGATGCCCCCGCAGTCGGGTGACCGG
>JAVHNF010056987.1:0-11627 GCA_034783455.1 Micropsitta finschii
AAATTAGCTGTAAACTGTGGGGCGAATTTATAACAATGGTCTAGGTCCTTCCTGAACTTAATGGTTTCATGCTAGAAATGTACAGCAACCCTTAGAATACATTCCATGTGAAGACAGAAGCTGGAGCTTTCTGCACCCTAGTGACAATGCTGTTCTGGTCCCTCCCCACCTGAATGAGCCTTGGGCTCCCTTTCCAGGAGTCCATTGTATATCATCTTGAAAAAGCTGGTGTAGAATGGACCCCATGCAACAGAAATGGACCCCAGAATCAGAAAGTCAACTCTTACTGCTTATAGAGCTGGAGGTTGAACTAGAGGTTTAATAAGTCTTGTTGGTTGCAACAAAGAATGAAAATCTAACTTCCATATACTCAGATAAAAAGCACATTGAAATTAAAATAGCAGAATATCAATAGGAAATCAATAGAAATCAGCATCAATACAAAAAAGACCAGTGGAAAATATCAGCAACTCTAGCAAATTAGCAGCTTGTCAGAGGCTGTAATGTGGTATTCTGTTTGCTGCCATGTAACTCTATTAACTTCTGAACATTTCAGTGTCCATCTAATGGGCAAATGCTTACAGTGAGCCCACTATATTAGTGAAGTTGTATTCATAATGCATTCCCAGTGTACTGAATGACAAATCAACACTAGCATAAAGTAAAGCCATTTAAACTAGCAGCATACCAGGAAGACTCATGAAGAAGGCTCTGAACATTCTAAATGCTCAAAAACATGATCACCTCTCTCTTGTTAACCAGTAGAATTGCAAAACATTTCCCATACCGCTGTGCATTTTGTATTACACTATTCAAGATGTTTGCTCATACAAACTTGACATTTGCATAAAGCTAAGTATGGATATATGAAGAGATTTTGTTTTCAGTTTACATACAAGCAAATTTTGAATACCTAATAGTCCTCACTCATGTCAAAATCTTACTTCTCTGTTTCACAGCTGTAATTGTGAAGCTTCTTTGTTTTTGGTAGATCTGCATATTAATTTGCTGTATTTATTCAGTAGGTATTTATTAAATATTCTTGCAGAGCTGCATCATATAGAAAATTGTTTGAACCCATAGAAGTAACAGTGACATCTGCTAGCCTAAAGACAGTTCAGTTGTCTTCCTTTTTCTGCCACTAACATGATCACTGCTTTTCAGATATTCTTAAGATGTGCTTTGTTTCAGTACATCTCATTTATTTTTTTAAGTTTTATTCTAAATATGACTAGAGTATGTTTCCTGTTTGCCTGAAGCTTAATCTGTAATTTTGGTTGCTTTATTGCACCCAAATAAAATACATCAACCCTCTAATAAAGACAATAAGTTCAGTTTCTAAGTCCAAATTTGAGATGTTGAGCTTTATTTTAATTCACAAAAAATGTGGAAAACTTAAGTATGAATTGAAGATATTTTTGATGTGTTTTGGTTTTGTAATGAAGAAAATATACCGCTTTTGTGCAAGCCATGTCAATGAGCTTTATAGCAATATAGAGAAGAAAAGAATGGCTGAGAGTTGCTCCATTCTCCCTCCACCCCCAGGAATGAGTTTGAGAATTTGGCACTGCTAATTTTCTCTGAGTTTTAGCCATCAAAAATAGCAGGCTTTTTACAATTTAGCTCATGACTGAATGTGCTGTTTTTCTCTGATGTATTTTTTTGCATGGGTTTTGGAGATGCTCTGATAAAGGCAGAAGTAGCCGTAAAATGTGGTGATACAGATTGGGCTGTTTTGGTTTTGTTTGTCTTTTTTATAGTCAATTTCTGCATCATGCAGCCTCCAAGTGCAATTGACTCATAATTCAAGAATCTTCTTCTTGTTCATTTTGCTACTTCTCCCTTGGCTTGATGAAATTTGCCCGGAGCTTTCTAGTACCTAAGTAATTTGTTGCTTTTTTAGTAAATCCAGTGGCTATGCTTCATAGGTACTTACAGCTATGGCAATAATGGCACAGGAAAACTGTGTTAGAACTCAATGTTGGTGTCTTATTTCTTTTGAAATAAAATCATAGCATATTACCATTCTCAGTAATTTACTACTATTATTATTAGAAAGCTTATTGGCAGACAGTTGTCTTAGTCCAGTCTGTGTAGACAGCCTGATTTTTTAATGTTCTGTGTTTTCTGTACTCAATTACATGATGCAAAAATTAGTAGAACAGGTCACAAAACTATCCCAGAATATGTGACTGCACAATATACAAGGCAAAAGCAAATCAGGCCCTAACTGTTCTGCCGGAGTTTGTTGATTTGTTTTATGGTATATTCAGTAAAATGTAAATCGTAGTCACAGCCTACACATTAGGAATTTCACAGGCACTTAATTAAATCCCATTTTCCTCAAGAAATGGTATATTCATGACAGATCATACAAATGGGGGAGTAATCACAGTGGGCTTTTTTCATGAACATGCATTATTGTTCTCTGTTCTATACACCCTAAAATGTGGCCATGTTATGAGAGGAGGGGATGGTTACGCACAGGATCCAGTCTGCGTTTGCAAACAGAAATGGTTGTTTGCCTAAGCATTCATGTATTCACAATTCAGAAGCATCAAAAATTATTTATATACCAGTACTGTAAGTAGAACCATATATAACTGGGTTTAGCATATTGTGTTTTTCTTATGTCAAGATTTTTTGAGGACTGAAAGAAACTTCTTGCTCCTAAAGAAACATCAGTATATTAAAATGTGCTGGTGCTAAAACAAATATATTGTACATTTTTTTATCATTTACTTTTTTAAATAGTTCTTATGGGACTGTATGTTTTGTAAAGTATTCCACACTCCAGTCAGAAATGCTTATTTCAGAGCTAATAAATTATGTATGCTGGTTTAAAGGATTGCATCATTTATCCTTCTAGGTAGAAGTTTTGTCTTGACTTGACTGTCTTGTTGAGATTAAACACCTGTTGGTTTGCAAGTGCATGCATTTCTTCTGGCACTGGTTTTTAAAGAAAACTGTGGTGGTTAAATGTTCATATACACTTGAGTGAAGGGAGAAGCAGCAAGCTGATCAAAATCTGACACGGTTTTTTCAAAAGCACTCTTTAAGACTGGCAGTAGTTTTAATGCAATTTTTCATACTTGTCTTCCCCTTTCAGAAAGTGCGAAATGGTAACATTTACACTCACTAAGTTAGCAGGTGCGTAAAGGTTTGAGTTCCAAATGCAGCTTGCATGGCAAATCAGAGAACTTGCACTCAAATCTGATTCTAATGCCAATGCTTTCAGCATTTAAAGTGTCCAGCAATTGATGAGTTTGAATTGCAAATAAGTTCTAATCTTAAATGACTATTTCTTTAAATTCTTTCTTAAAGGAGCCCTTTATTCAAGAAAGAATTCCCTGCAGCCTTACAAACTTCTCTCAGTTTCTGTGTGTCCTGAACTGTACCTTCCCACTCTCCATCAGCAACTATCCATCAGCCAGCAATGGGCTTTTTGAAAACATGCCTCTGCAGGAATGTCATCCTATTTAGTAGCTATTCTTGCCTTTGGTTCTTGTGTTCCCTCTGGAGTGTCACCTGGCATTGTTTCCTCAGAATGGGTTCTACAAAGCCAGGAAAGGTCTACAAAGAGGCTACCTTTAACTGATTCTTCCAGTTTGCCTTTTCACAGAAATCTAAAGCAAACAAAAATCTCACTGTGGGCTTTATTTTGCATTGTGCAGTTGGTCTGGCAAAAGCTCAGTCTTCCATGGTTTTTAATGTCCATGCTGCCCTTAGAAGTATTTCGAAGAAACAAGGACTTATGATGGCTGGAGTTACAAGAATATATATAGATCCCAGGGGGGATTTTGCACTCTTATCCTCTTTCTCACAGATCGACTTTCTCATTTTGTTCTTTGATTTAGATCTTGTTTGCATACCTGAATATTTTCTCTCTCATTTTCAAATTCAACAATATTTGGGGATTTAAATAAGTAACATGGTGAGTAATGTGAACAAGTGAGGTGGATAAGAAGTGCTTGCAATAGCTGCCCACAAGCTAGAATTTCCCCTTCTTTATTTCTGTTGCTTGCAAGACCAAGACTGACTGAATGCAAATATTTTGTCTGCCTGGAGAAAGGATGGTGAATACTGGACACTAACATTCTAAAAAACCTGCCATGCTTTTCAATTTTCACACAAAACACAGTGTCAGTGACTATTGTGCCAGAACTGATGTGTTTCTCTTTGCCTGGACCAGGATCAGAGCTTAAATCAGCTACTTTGCCCTACAGTAGGTTATGTATTATACCACTGTACTATTTCTAGCCCTGTCAGGCTGCTTTGGAAGAGTATTTCTGTGTGCTTTACTGATTAAGTAAATTTTAATGTTCTGGAAGATCCAGTAAGGTTTTAGTATCTACTTTGCATGTGTCATGTAACTCATCTATCACAAGAGCTGATTGATAGTCTGTATAGTTGGCTTTCTTTTGCACACATAAATAAAAATTTGATCCCATCTGTACTGTAAGAATGTGAATGCATCCTACAGGAATAATATTTGTAACAAAATTCCCTATTTGGATTAGTGTACTGATATTTTCTCAAAGCATGTTTGTTTCTTATTTGGAGTTTGTAATGAAACATCCTTATGATTATGCTTACTTTCCATGCTATTCACGGGAAATGTCAACTATCTATAACAGCATTTAGGATGCCTATATAGGCCTGGAAGTATTTACTGATTTAATTTTATTTTTTTTAAAGCAATTATTTTCTTATTATCCAGTCATCCTATCAGCAAAGTAAAAAACATCATTATCAAGAATATTTGTACTGTTTATGTAAGACATCCTATTTAGGTGTTTGGAACTTCCATTAGGTGTTGATCTTCCATTGACTTCACTAGACCACTGTAGTCAGTGAAAACAATACAAAATGATATATTCTTGCCCCTCAATTTCTGACAATTTACTGATCATGCATGGTAAACTACACTCAGAGAACGTAGTCTGAGAAACCACTGAGAATGGAATGGTTAACTGTTCCATTTTTTAAAATGCTTTTTCAGAAGGTATTCAGATGATAAGAAAAACCTCAGAAAAATTAAAGGGTACTAACAGAGGCTTATTGCAGGGATTTCAGGGCAGAAGAGTCCATCTTTATAAAAAGAAAATCAAGATATACATATATCTGAGATAAAAGGTTAAAGGTCTTTTGTGCTACATTTCTCCCCTAATATATGACAATTAAGAATGTACCAGGAGAAGAGACAGTCTGAAATCTTTGTTTTCCTCCTGGCTAATGCAGTCTAGGCTGATCTCGAAGGAAAGAAAGAAATCAACACTATGCTTTGAGAAAGCATTAGCAGAAAAATGTATAGCTCTATTATACCCGTGGTGTATTCAGACCTATCTTTTTGTACTGCACTGCTCGTTAGTGAATATGGTGTAAATATTTTGACAGTGGGTACAAAGGGTTTTTACAGTAGTTGATAGTTTGGATATAGAATGAACTGTAAAGGAGACAATTAAGGGGTATATTTTCTGCAGAGTACATAGGAAATTAACTGTAAGCCACACTAGCAACAATGGATGTAGCACATCTGATTTTCTGCAAACCTGAAGAAAAATACTCATTATAACTGCATTCCTCCTTTAGGTAGCATTTTCAAAGATATCCAGGGGAGTAAGGCACCCATTTAGAATCATAGAATCATAGAGTAGTTAGGGTTGGAAAGGACCTTAAGATCATCTAGTTCCAGCCCCTCTGCCAAGGGAGGGACACCTCACACTAAACCATTCTACCCAAGGCCTCATCCAGCCTGGCTTTGAAAACCACCAAGGATGGAGCATTCACAACTTCCCTGGGCAACGCATTCCAGTGCCTCACCACCCTAACATTAAAAAATTTCTTCCTTATATCCAATCTAAAAGAAGAATCTAAATTCTTCTTTATATCCAATGCTAAAAAATTAGATTATATCCAAATCTAAAATAATTTCTTCCTTATATCCAATCTAATTCCTCATTTTTTCCTCTCAATGACTACTGAACAAAGCTCACCAGCAGAGAGTGCTGGTGCTCTTCCAGAACGGGGCAGCAGCTTCTGAAATTGATTGTAAAATCTAATCAGATTTTGTGCCATCATTCTATTTTTAGTTTTTCATTTCACTGAAAATGAAATGTTAATCAGTGATCTGTGGCTTGATATCTTGCTGGCTCTAATTATCAATCTTCTTGTAGCTTACTACAGGAGAGAGATTGCTTAGAGGTGCAAGTCTGTGCTCAGAAGAATTGCCACTTTCTGAAGCAGTTATTGAACAGAGTTTCATATATATTTTTCCAATGCATTTGACCTTTTCTGTGCATAACAGTATTTCCCCTTTCATTTTTCTCTCCTTTAATTTCATGTTCAAAATAATCTGTTTATTCTTCAGTACAGCTTCTGTGTAGTGGGGGGACAGTCCTGCTCCTGCATTGAGTAGAGCTCTAGCATTTTTGTTGTGCTTATTGTTTCATAAAGACCATGCTTTTAACCTTCCCAGGCAATGGAAGGTTGCTTCCAGCTAAAGACTGATTTTGGTCATTTTGCAGTTCTCAGTCTGCTTCTGACAGCAATGCTGAAAACAAGTTGCAGAAACTTTAAATCCAAAATGAGTCCCGTCTCTGTGGTATTTATCAATGCAGTTGCACCATTTTAGGACTTTAAAGAGGTTTGACTTTTTGGTTTCAAATCACCCCTGGTTTCTCCCTCTTCATCTTTATGGTCATTGAAATATCAGGATTATCAAGTCTGTGTTTTGCTGCAGAAGCTGCTGTGCATCTCACTCTCTTGTGAGTTCATACATTCTTTATCTTTAGTTATTGGAAGCAAACAAAGACTGTGTTGAAGTGCAGGGTCTCCATGCCTTACTCTTACAGCTCACTCTGATCCAAATCCACTGGAAGCTGAAGGAATCTTTTAATTCATTTCAGCAGACTTTGAAGAGAAAACTCTTTTCAAAGAGGCAGGAGAGTGCAGAGAAACAAGGGAGATGGTCAACTTTCGTACATCGAGGTTGTCAACACAATAGACATCAGTTAAAGGTTTGTAGGTCCTTCTCTGGGAGAAGGGTGACTTGTAAGGAAATCCCGTTATCCAAACTAACCTTATTTTGCTGAACCCACATTTAAGTCTTAGGGTATGGGGCTGTGAACATGTTTAGAGCAAAGATGAAACCATTAATTTGTTTTTCCATAGTTGGCAGTTATTTATCATTCTTCTGGTTACACAGCTTTCTGTTGAAGTTCCCCATAGAAAGGGGCCAAGGTTCATCAGTTAGAAAAATTCTCTGTACAGGTGGTACCTGATCAATCAACTCATGGGTGACACCTCACTGCTGACCTCTATATTGCATTCCACTGTAATAAACTGTTCCTTTTCTCCCCCTTCCTGTGCAGGCCCTTTCTTCACCCAAGGAGCCATTGAATACTGAACCAAGTTCAATGCTGAACTTGAGTTTCACCCATCAGAGGTACCGTCCAAACTGGCACACTTCTGAAAGTCTTCACACACAGTATGATACAGACCCTTAGATGAGCAGGAGCCATATTAAAGGACAGGATGTTTGCTGTGTAAAAGTCTCTCTATCAGTTACTTCCCTCTCAGAAGTTACGTGGTCATTAAGCTTTTATTGTACAGAATTGGTAGAATAACAAACGTGTAGAAAGACACAGCAATTCCTTAGTGAAGGACAGTGGGAGTACACAGTGCGTGACTTTTCCTCCTCTTGTGTTTGGAAAAGTAGGATTTTTCTAGTCATTCCACACATGTCAAGTTTCACAGTAGTAATTTCTGGTGGTGTTGGTCTGTGGATATCCGTCATTACCTCTGCTGGTGAATGATAACTGGCTTTAATTATAATTCATGTCCAGTCTCACGTAAGAGTGATTTTGTTTCTCTTCAGAAATAGAGCTGGCCTCCAGCCATACCCAAAGACAGGACCTGAGGGAGTCCTTCAGGATTCGTAACAGCTTGGGGCTGGATATAGAAGCAGCATCAAATCCTTTAAATACAACTCAAAATGGCCATGACCACCCTGGGGGCTGTCCAGCCTAGTGGTAAAATGACAGCAGAAGCTGCAGTGCTGGATGTCCACATTCACTGTAGATGCAGCAACAAGGCAGGTCCCTGTGACGCCCAGTCTCGACTGAACTCCCTGGACAAACCCTGCTCTACCATGATGGCTTCTCCACATGTTTCTTGTTATTCTTACACAGTTCTGAGTTGATCTAATCTTGTTGTGATCTGCATCCCCTAATGATTCGTTCACTTTCTGTCCTTCAGTGAATGTATCTGTCAAACTGACTTTGGCTTCTTTGGTAAGAAGTACAATCTCCCTTTTCAGAACAGCCTATTCCTTGTTCCTGCTCACCTCATACACTTGGCCTCAGCTCCTCTGCTTAGTCTTTTTTCCTATTTCTTGCATGACAGTTTTTTTACTGTAGTCATTATTTTACCCAACTGCATATTTACAGACTAGACAAAGACCTCCCCAGCTTTGGTGGTGGTGGGAATGTACTGTCTGGTCCCAAGAGCTAAATGGCACTTCTGAGCACTGTTAATAGTTTATTTTTATGTGCAAGAAGAAAAGCTCTGTGAAACTGGCCCGAGATCAGAGATCCAGGGAAATTAATTTACACCCTTCTCAGCTGCACTGAATGGACGCGGGACTGAGCAGTGATTTCTCTCTGTACATGAGGGATAATATCAGCAGCTTCCTGAGCTCCAGCTGCTGTGGACAAAGGATGGCGGAGTTACAGCAATTCCTGGAGGGAGGAACTTTAAGATGGAGGAATTTTAAAGAATGTGAAGGACAACCTCTTAAAAAAATTGGAGGTGGAGCAAATCCAGGTCATCCAAACACTTCGTAAGCCCAAGATTTATTTTCCTACTTTGAACTAGTCGCCGTTGTGGCATTTATCTTTTGTGCTTTTTAACACATCTCCTGTGACCTTTGTATGATTGCATAAATTGGCCCGAGCACGTTGGAACAGTTATTAGGAACCCCTTTCTTGTGCTGTTTCCTGAATTCCCACATTGTGGCGTGATGCGTGTATGGAAACTGCTCGCTTCCTCTGCTGGCAGCCATTCAGATGTGTGCTGGAGCTCCTGAGGACTGGGCTGGGCGGGAGCTGGGTGAAAGGAGGATACAGGGGGGAGAATATTTTAAATAAGAGAATTTGGATTCTGTGCATCTTTGTTCTTTTCCAGTTACGATAAAGCTGTTATCTCCCATTGTGTGGGTTAAACACGAGCAGTGCTAGTGCTCTGCAGAATAAACAGCAGCAGAGGAGTTGAGGTTAATACGCCTCAGGCAAGGCTAGCTGCTTTTCAGTGTCTGCATTAAGCAATATTAAGACTCTACCTTCTCTCTCTACTCCCCACTATGTTCTTTCAGTGTGTGGGAGGGAGACAGGATGTGTGATTGAAGCATAGTTCATAACTCTTGAACTCTCTGTAGCTACATTTCCCTTACAAGTCTACCCCTCAGCATCTAGCAAATATGTGCTTCATTAGTTGCTGCTGCCTTGTCTTAGTTTTTTTTCTGCATTTGCAAGCTGTAAGGTTATGGGATGTTAATGAACTGTTTACATGTTCTTCTACATTTGTTCCACTGCAGTGTTCCAATGAATAAATGTCAGTTAGGAGGGGAAAAAAATAGATGTTTATATATTCTGGATTCAGGATTACTGAAATCTGACTTCCTGTTTTTTTTTTTTTTCTGGATCTTTCTTTTCAGTGTTAAGAGTTGGTAATGTTGGAAAGGATTTGTTTGCTTAAAGTAATTACAAGGTACATGGTTGAATTCCTAGAATCACTGAATCACAGAATAGTTCGGGTTGGAAGGAATCTCAAAGCTCACCCAGTTTCAACCCCCTGTCACAGGCGGGGACACCTTCCACTGGAGCAGGTTGCTCCAAGCCCTGTCCAGCCTGGCCTTGAATCATGTTACGTCTTCTCACACGAAGAGCCCTGATGAGCTTCTGTAGGCCAGGTTGTACAAGGCAAGGATTTGACATGTGGCCAGTTTTTGCACAGTTAGTACTGTTGGAAACTGGTGTCCTCTTACAGCCAAACCTTAGTCTGGGACTGCTTAATGGACTTCATGTTTGCATGGCCAGACCTTAGTGTGTTAAATCAGCTGTGACAGCTTCTTTCATTTTTAGTTTTCCTTGTTCTTGAAATGACAAGTTAGTGAACAGGAGCCAGGAGATGAGTAGAAGCCATCGCTGGGAGATCATCCTCAAGAGTTTACAGACAGGAGTGACTTCAAAGGGGAGGATTCGAGTGTGTTGTATGCAAAAGCTAGAGGAGGAGGAGGTAGACTGTGAGAAAGGCAGAGTGCCATTGTTTGTACACAAGCATGTTCCTATCGAAGGACTAGTTTGTTATCTCGGGCCTTGTTTAGGCTGGGGATTTGCCTTGATTACAGGTGTGGGGCTGGGAGAAGGTGAAGTTGTTCACCCCATTTCAGAACTGGATATGGTACAGGGGTTGGTACCCTGCAGAGACAACTGCACTGCTGCTGCTACCATATGTGATTAGATCCTCCACAACAGGCAGGCTGCCTGTAGCCTTTCTTTTTGTCAGCATTTTGGAATCCCTTTGCTGGCCTTCCTTGAATGGGCAGACAGGCCCAGGAGCAGCATGTTCAGGATTGTCTTTAAAGTTTGTTCCATGTTTGAACTATTTTTAAGGTTGAAATTCAAGAGTGTGATTCCAGGCACTAAAGTCTTCAACAAAACCCACCTCTGAATGTGCCTACCAACTTTTATCATATAGTAAGGTGAGGAAACATGAAAGTTCCTTCCTGTGAAGGTGGTGAAGCACTGGCACAGGTTGCCCACAGAAGCTGTGGCTGCCCCATCCCTGGCAGTGTTCAAGGCCGGGTTGGATGAGGCTTGAAGCAACCTGCTCTAATGGAAGGTGTACCTGCCTGTGGCAGCGGGTTGGAACTGGACGAATTTTAAGGACCCTTCCAACCGAAAACTGTTCTATGATTCTATAAAGTCATGGTTACATTTGGAGAAAATACTGAAGTCTCTTCCATCTCCTACTTCCACCCCAGCCATTAGATCCAGCTGTGGCACAGTAGCAGAGGTCTGTGGATGTTTACTGTTGCAATAGACTTAAGCTTTGGAAGACTACATGATGTGTATTTTATATTTAAGCAGAACATTACAGACTGGGACCTGCTTTAATATCCTGCTTACATGTAGTTAGTCATGATCAGTTCTTGCCACGCTTCCAATTATTTTCAGTATTTGGCCAGCAAAAAGCGGCTGAGTCAGCTCCTCGGCCTGTGTGCGCTGGTGTAAACCTGCCCTACTGACTTAGCGGAGAGGTTCTGGTACCTTGGGGCTGGCAAACCCCTGTGGACGCTTTTGCCGGCGGCCGAGTTACTCACACTGAGCCCGAGCGGGCACACGCACAGGACCGGAGCTCCCCGGGGTGCGGCCGGGCTGTACCTGGGACGGGGGCCGTACTTGGGCCCCACCGGAGCTCGCTCTAGCGGGGGAGCGGCGGCTCTGTGCGGGTCCCGGCTCCCCGTAGCCGCCCCGCACACAATAGCGGCCGGGGCAGCCCCTCGCCGCCGGCGGAGCGACGGGCGGTGCCGGGGCGGGGCGGTGCCGCCGGCGGGGGGCGGTCAA
>JAVHNF010056987.1:34473-50444 GCA_034783455.1 Micropsitta finschii
GGATAAAATGTCAGTGTTAGTGCAATTAGATGGACTCCTAGAAGTCATGGATAGCCCTTGGAGGAAATAGCTTCTGGAATGGCTTTTCAATGTTAATGGTAGGAACAAAAATCTTTTAAGACAGCTGGAGCAGCTTGAGAAAAGAGACTCTTGATGCATTTGGTGGCAGTGGAGGTGACAGTACTTGTAAATGTATTTCCTTCCTCTGAAAATTCATAACAGAATGATATATGGCAGGATTTAAACTCTGAGAATGATGTTCAATGGAAAAAATTCAATACAATCTATGTTAACAATAAACATCTTGTTTACGATATTAGTGATAGCAACTTCTAGCTTGCTGTGGCAGCTCCAACTCTACTCTGGGTGCACAAAACACTCATAAGAAGCCTGGCCTGTTAAGCTTGTGATATACCTTCCTGGAGATTTGTCAGGGAGGGTCTTTTTAGATGTACACTGGAATAAGACAAAGCAATTTAAGAATCTCTGGATTTGGTCACACGGAAGCACATCCGTGTTGCTTCATTTTTATATATGTTAGGTTGAGAGGAGATAGCATTCTGTGGTACGGAGAACTGCAGAAGTTTTATATTTAGCTTTGTTTTGATTCTGGGAAAAAAAATACTTATATTTTATCTATATTCTAAATTCTTCCAGATACGGAAATATTTATAGATGCAGTTTACAACAGCTGGTGTAGGAACCAAGGGACTGGGACCATGGGTAGTTCCAGTGCCATGGGGCAGCAGGGCTCTGTGATTTATGCATGATAGGAAGCCCAGGGGTTTTTGGATGGCTCAGAATCTGGCCAGCCTGGCAGTCTGGAAGTGCTGTGAGACACCCTGCGATGTGCTCTTCAGCAAGGGGTTGAGCTGATGGGGAGCCACACACATTTCCAGTGCACTGGCACTTTGGTCTGCACGTGACCATTTTGTTACTTGCGCTTTAGGTCTTATGTTAAGAGCTGAGCTTTGACTCCTGGTTTAGTGAGGCTAGGACACCTCTGAAGGCAGCTGAATGGTTTAAAATTGACCGGGAGACTGTGGAAATGCCTTGTTATTTTGTGAGCCCAAAAGTCAACCCAGGAATCCTTTTACTGGTTAATAAGGCTACAAAATGTTGGAACCACTGGGATTATATTTTACAAGCTATTTGCTTTACGGTTGGGAAGATAGTAGCAGCTGTTTGTTTTGATCCTGCTTCTAGAAAAGACATCCAATGGCCAGGCATGGAGGAGGACAGACTTGTAGCTGTTTGTCACACATTCTGGAAAGAGTTCACTGTGATTTTCCAATGCCTTTCCTCAGTCAGCTTTTTTCATGTTCTTTTGAATATGCAGTAGTTCCTCTGGAACAGTTGTTTTTCAGAGCTGAGGGCAAAGTTTACTCAATTTGTTTATTTAACTTTCAGCATTTAAAAAAAATAATCTCATTTCTGCTGCAGGCATGGAACTGTTGAACATAGTTGTCGATTAATTATTCTAATGATGGTTCCTTAACTCAGATACATATGGAAATGGTAGAATTATACAGCACTTCTTTTCTTTTGGGGAAAGTAGTTTGGGAATATATTACATTGTCAGGCCAGCTGAGTATTTTTTGGTTTGTATTTTGTAAGGAATAACGTTTTGCTTTAAAATCAATTCAGCAATTCTGACCTCAAGTTTGAAATGGAAGTTCAGCTGCATCCTGACTGTACAGTGGTGACATGCTTTTTGTAATATGCTTATTTCATTCTTTATTTTTTTCTTGTCATTGTGCAGTGTTAACTTGGGTACAAGCAGTGTTCGTGGAGAGGAGGGCCACCACAACAGAATGGTCAGCTACATATGCCATCAGAAGGCAAAATCCAGGCCAGAAAGAGTCATTATAAACCATGGGGTAATAGGAAAGAGGAGTATTAGGAAAACGGACAATGCGTGTGGAAATGGTGAGATATGGGGGTGACTGTCAGTGAGTGGGAATGCAGGAGCTGGGTTTATGAGGCAATACTGCAGTTTTGTGTGCATATATATAGCACTGAAAATTAAACATGATGTGTGGAGTGGTTTAATCCCAGCCAGCAACTAAGTACCATGTAGCTGCTCGTTCACACCCTTCCTGCCCCTCTGGTTGGGTGGGAAAGAGAATCAGAAGCAGGTAAAACCCACAGGCTGAGATATGAACAGTTTAATAATTGAAATATAATAATATAAAAGTTATTAATAATAACAACAACAACAACCACCCACTGACTAATGCCCAGCCCTGGGCAGTGATTGGCTTCTCCTGGTCAACTCCCCCCAGTTTCTATATCATGTGCTGAGGTATGGAATACCCCTTCGGTTAGGTTCGGTCAGGTGTCCTGTCTCTGCTCCCTCCTGGCTTCTTGTGCCCCTTGTCACTGACAGAGCATAAAAGACTGAAAAGTCCTTGTTCAGGATAAGACTAAAGCTGTAACACAGCACTGTACCAGCTAGCAGGAAGAAAATTAAGTCTATCCCATCTGAAACCAGAAACATGTGAAACAAGATGGCCTGGAGTCCCCCAGAGTTGACGTGAGTTGTCCTCTGGTTCATTTTTACTTATAAATGTTTATTTATTTACTTATTAAGGAAGCTGACTGGTGATTCAATCAAATCACAAGCCATGCTTCACAGTGACGGAGCCCAGTTCAAAGAGTCTGTCTTGTCTTATGGTGTCCAGTTGCTGTCCCCACATTGCCACCAGCACTGGGAGTAGGGGACACAGCAGCCTGCAAAAGAAAGGAGGGATGCTACATTAAATTTGGGTTTCTCCAAGGAACTTAAGGAAAATAAGTGAGGACTGGTTTTTCCTTAAGCTTTTTTGAGAATCCTGCCACTTTCAAGCAGTTAAGTAAATTAGCGAGTTGAACAGATGTATACCTCTTAACTTGAAGAAAATGTGCATTCCCATATTCAAGTAGCACCTCTTTGGTGTGAAGTGTAAGGCCTTGGAAATGCATGAAGGAGCTCTTGAATTCTGTTTATCATCCTGTTTCCCTTCCCAGCCATGAACATGCCTCTTGGTTTGAATGAGAATATTGGGGTATATCACACAGGGCAAGAAAAAAAGCTGTGAGAATATGATTCAGCTGCGGTTTTGCATCTTAATAGTATGCTTGGTACTAGTAAAAAATACCTCTTTTTCTTCTTCATAGTTAACTGTGATTACTACCCTCCTGTCATATAAGCTAGCTTTTTTCATATTCCAAATATCTCCTGTTTTCACAAAACAGCATCATGCAATTAGAGCAAGTCATCAAGATTAAAACCTGTGAAGCTGGAATTTGCTGCTTCATTGAAATTAAAATATTTGAGAGACTTCAGTTTTCCCCCAGAAAAACCTGAGAACTGGGGGAAAATAACAAATCTGTCATTTTTTTTTACTTTGCCGTGGAAATTCTTGGTTTTCCGTTTTGATGTGGTATTGAAACATTTCATTTTGATGCAGTGAGTCAGTCAGTCATTTCACACACTGCCTTCTGTATTCTTTCATTGGATGAGTGCCCACTGCTTCAAATTGGGTCAGTTTACCCTTGTGAAGTTGCCGTATATTCTGCTGCAGTATGGCTTGACTTCTTGAAGGTGCGTATTGATGCCTTTTATTCTTTGATGAAAGAAATAAAACAGTCTTAGAGCTGTAAGGGCAGAATTACTGCACCACAGTGGTTACTCTGTGTCTTGTATTTGTAGCTGGGCTGCTTGTTCCACTTTTGTGTGAAAGTGTAATTATTCAGTCATTTATACGCTTCTCTTTCCTGTTTCTGGTAAAAAGAAAAGTGGTACTTGAAGGAGGCAGATGCTTAAAAGGGAGGGAAATTCTAATAAAAGCAGCATCAAATTGTCACAGTCATTCTGAGTCTGGATGTTAGAACCAACAAACTGTAGCACAAGGCAGCTCAGAAATAACCTTTTCCCATAGCTCAGCTTAGGGTAATGAAGTAGAGAACACTTCAAAATTGGTTGATGTTGAAATGGTCATAGAAATGACATTGTAGTGCTAACCCATGAAAGGTGAGAACCTTCAACTACACAGTCAGATCCCACTTCACACAAGCTGAACTCTTCTGGAGAGGAATGTTTTCTTTGTAAGTGGTAATTCGGAATAGGTTTGTAGAAACCACAGGGAGGAGAGCAGGTATGAATGAGATACTGATGCTGGCCTGTGGGATCTGGTTTTGGGGGCTCTGCTCTCATGGTCAGAAACGAATTTATATTGCCAAGGAACACTGATGTTTCTTCTTGGGCCTCTATTTCCCCTCTCTTGGTGCCATGGAAGGTGGCCAGGTTCCAGGGATCATTAGGGCATTTTGCCTAAATAATTTGTCTTCTATTGGCAAGGGTTTAGAACAGTGATGCATCTTTGCTCTTTCCTGTTTCATTCCTGTGTTTTACTGTGATGTTGGAGGATTTGATGTTTTTTCTTGTGTGAAAGGTCTTGAGATTTGTTTGGCTTATGATGCCACAAACATGGAAATGAGGGGGCATATAGTGGATATTATTGTGTAGTGTTTGTGGCTAAAAGCTTGATATACTATTGCAGACAACTAAAATTGGTGATTAACATATATCCTTTCTGTTTTTTCTGAGGTACTGTTCGTTTTGTGGGAGTGCTTCTGGGGAATAATTTTTAGGAATGAAGTGAGCATGGAAGAGTGAACTGCCAAGAGAGAGAGGAATTGGAAAGGGACAAACGTACATTAGAGAAGCATGTTTCCAATGTGGGAAAGGACCTGGAGGGACTGGAAGCAGACTTGTGGGGCACTAGCATTTTGTACACCCAAGATCACATAGGCATGCCTGACTGGGCTATTTAAGCACCCAGAGGAAAGAATAATAGTGGGAGATATACAGAGACAAGGGAGTCAATTGGCATGTGAAATCCATAGGTAATTTACCAATATAAACAGTTAACTGTAGGAGGTTTTCTGTGACACACACATTGACATTGGACATAAGATTGAAACAGTAGCAATGACAACTTCCCCAAAAGCTGCGAGGCAGACTCAGCTCCTTTGTTACACCACTGGTTGTGTAATAAAGCAATTACAGATTTGTTAAGTTGGTGCAAGCAGCTGAAAATTTTTCTCTGAAGCACCTTATTCTGGAACTGCGCCAGTGATAATGAGATGGGTTGGACAACCTGACCCATTGCAGTGGTTATATTCTACTATTATGCTTCTACAAGTGTAAGGAAATACTACTTTTTTTCAGCCCCCTACTTTAACTATTGACCCCGCCACTGTTTTGTGCAGTAACTATGCATAGGTTTGGGAAGCACCATACCAGAGCCTCAGTTTTATGTCTCAAAACCTTTAAAGGCTAGAGTACTTTCAGAAGACAGATAGGCATGCAGATTATTGGAACTGTAGCATATTGTGGTAGTTTGGATACAGATAAATACCTTTCCTAGCTGAAAAAGTTGCTTTAATTCTTTTTTTGCTAACTGTGAAATGGATGGATTAACTGAAGAGTAGTCTCTGAGATATGCAAGTAATTTTATTTATTAGCTTGTGTCATCAAGGAGGACATGGAAGGAAAAATCAAGGGTGGATACAGCCAGTACAGAAATGGTCTTTTCCAGTGTCAGTTGGCCACCATGTCTTGAGCTCCACTTCATGATGCTAATAGGAGAGCTGGATGGGAATTAGAGCCTGCAGAGTCCCCACATTTACTTTTGTGTATAGCACGAAAATAATTTGTTTGTATTGGAACTGGGTACAATGGGGACAGTCCTCAACCTGCAGGTTCTATCAGTAGAGAATTGTATTTATCCAACAGCTGAAAAGATAATGTTAAACCACCTGGGGTTCATGTCCACTCCGAGTTACAGCTGTTAGTAGCAGGGCATTTTGCTGGTTTGAGGTAGGCTGTAGCATGGAAAATTGCTCCTGCTCCACAGTTCAGCAGGATCATTGTGCTGTCTTCCAGGCAGTGTTTGCATCAACTCTGAGACACAGTTTGGCATCTGTTTGGCCTCTCAGTAGTCCGCTTTTCAATAACCATTATGAAATGTGGTTTAGTGTAAAGCTGTTTCTCCTCAAGTGGTTTGGCAGTTTTCCCAGTGATCCCAGAGGGATGACCAGCTAGGACTTGCTCCCCAGCTCTAAGCCAGCTGTCCCCTGGGCTGACCAGGGTGTAGCTGTGTGAACTTTGGTCCTGCACAACAGCTAGCGAGTGAAGACATGAACTGTCCTTGGCTGCCTGCAGGCCTTCAGTGTAGGGCCACATAATTTGAAGTGAGGGGCCAAGAGCTCAAGTGTCATACAACAGTACTATCAGGGCTGATGAGGGCAATCATGCTTGAGCTCATTGTAGATGTGTTCAACAGAGACATCTACCTTTGAGCTCGCCATCCTATGTTCCTTTTGCAGGTAATGGAGAGAAGTGAGTACAGTGTTTCTCATCCTGTGACAAAAAATGACAAGAACCAAACCAAACCAATTTTGTCCCATTTTCTGTTTTGTCCAGAGACAAAACCTGTGGTGAGAAACTCAAACACACTCAGACTTTTTGTAAACAGACTATGAGGGTAGGAAGAGTTGGGGTAGATATCAGAGGAGGGGGTATTGAAGGGCTAGTTCAAACATTGCGTTGAGGTACTTTGTGTTCCTGTGACTTCTCAGACGGTGGGCATATGGTCTGGTTCACATGCAGATTTTGCCAGAGTCTCACCTATTTCAGGCATGTGATATCTTCTGCATATTGGTGGGGAGGAGAAATCCTGTACGTTCTGCTCTCCTCTGGTTTTCCTGAGCACTGAGCCGTGTCTTCTGACACAGGGAAGCAGTTTGCCCTGCAAGGGGGGTCAGCAGCACCTACTTGGTTCTGTAAAGCTGGAGCAAGCAAATAGCCATGGTGGCCATGTAAGATTTCATGGGCATTGAGTAGCCACATCCTGTGGCTCTTTTGCCCTCCCTTTTGCCAGTCAGCTACCACTGACCCACCATGACTGATGATTGCTTAAAGCATTTCATGCCTTTTCCAAAAATGTAAAGAGAGCAGTCTTTGGAAAATGTAATTTAAAACATCAGAAGAGTTTAAAACTTTAAAATTAACACATTCCTTGCTCCCCCTACTTGGAAGTGATATGTAAATGAAAGCCGTATGCTAGTTGCCACAGTCTTCCTCTGTCTGGAAACAAAAGATGTCTCTTTCCTATAAGGCCTCACTATTTTCTCCAAGGAATTTATCGACCTTCATTTCAATTTAAGTAATACAATAGGTACTTACTGACTACAATAAGCAGAAAATTTAAAATGTGCATTGTCTTAAAAATAAAAAAACCTCATTATTTTAAAACAAATCACAAGATACCCTTCAATCACCTGAGGGAAAGTAGCTGAAGTAAAGACATACTGCCCTCAGGTTGTAGCAAAGAAGATAGGATTAAAAAGGATATACTTGCAAACCCAGTTAATGCTTTTTATCTGACCTATCAAGAAAAGCTATCATGTTGAGCACTGGGATTCATTGAGCACTGAGACAGGAAAGGTTAATGAGGATGAGGGTTAGTGCAATGGACACAAACCACTAAGAATTTATGGAATCAAAGTCAAGCCAGACTCATCTGATAGCCTTCTGTGATAACTGATTATCTAGAAAAAGAAAACATAATCAATCTGTATTTTCAGTAGGACACTTGAAATGGTGGCACATGGAGAATGGCCCTTTCAGTACAGGAGGAAGGGAATTTTAGCAGTAGATAGGAAATTGCTAAAGCAAATACCACAAAAAGTTGCACTTAGAGTAGAAGCATCAGGCTCAAGGGCAGTTCCGAGCTGAACTTTTTAATGTATTTCAGCTCCCATGCTTTGGCACAGACTAGGATTGCAATAATTAGAGCATGAGCTAAATTTGGGGAAACAGTGCCAGTGCGAAGGATAATCAGGATAATAAACAGATGAACAGAAAGACTCGAAAATTTTTTCCATAAAATGAGAGCTTGCTGATCACAGCATGACCATCAGATGCCAATAGAATCCAGCTGTGGCAAAGACACATTTGTTTTGAGTCTGTATCAGGTGATGTTTCCAACAGAGATGAGGAATTACCTTACTAGAACATGGCTTATTTACCTCGGCAAGAACACTGTGAGAGGATATACTTTCTGTCTATAAATAGATCAATGGTAGAAGCAGGTGGGGGAAAATAATTAAGTCCGAGGAAAGTTTTGATGCAAGAACTTCAGACTGAATATGAATAAATTTAACCTGAATATCAGAGAAAAATGGAAACCATTTGAAAAGTGTGGTTCTGTAGTAGTTTTGCAAAGAGAATAGTATGAACAAAATACCTAGCCAATATTAAAGTGAATCAGGTTATAAATGGGATTGTGTCATATATATGCCCTTAACAGCAGAGGGTTGAACCTGATACCCTTGAGGCTCTTAATTTTTTCAATCCAGTTTTCCTAATCCCTGGCACAGAGTAGACACAAGATCATAAAGATGGTAGTGACTTTTTTTTCAGTAAGGTATTGTTTGTATTTCTGTGCAAATTCTCTGAAGTCAGTGTTCTTCTTGCGCAATAATATGACTCATCACCATCTGGAGTATTTTATCATTTAACATTTCCAGTGTCTTCCTCAGAACATTTCATACTTTAATGTGAAATCCTTTGTTGGGTCCACAGTGAAAATATAGCAGTTGATTAGTTATCATTATGCAGGAATTTAGGGAGATATACAATTAGCAGGACTAACTCCTGGTCTGTGGGAGAGCAGGCTTGTGGAAGACTTCTACTTTCAATGCCCCCTTTCTCCCACAGCACAGAGTAATCCCCGAAAGGGCAGATTATGGAGGCAGCACTCTGAGAGTAGCAATAGACTTCTCTTGCTTTATCTGTTAAGTAGATTTAATCAAACTGTACTATATCCTTTAAATTGGAAAGGACCAATTAAAGGGTGTGGTTTATCTCAGTTTACTTCAGATATTTGCATTGTACATGCTTACATCTGAACTAATTAGATTATGCTCCCCATGTGCTCAGCAGAGAGACTTTTAAGGCGCCATTAATTCTGACCAATTTTGCCCATCTACATTAGGCTAAGACAAATTGCAGTATAGAATTTCCCATTTCTTTCCATGAAGTGTAGGAGAATCGTGGAGCAAACAGTTCAGTCCTTTTTACACAGCAGTTCATGAGCTTTGCCATAGCAGGTTCTAGAAGCAGGTTGTACCAGCAGACTCCAAAAGGGAGTAGGCAAACAAGTAAACAGTGGTTCCATAAGCAGATGCTAAACAAAATAGGCAGGAATGCACCCCCTAGCATCCTCAGCAGATGTCCAGGTCCATCCATCCTCAGTGTGGATGTCCAGAAAGCAGGAGGCTGAATCTCAGAAAGTGACTGGACTTACTTGCTCTCTTGAAATAGCACCTTGTCCTGTTGCTGCTGTCAGAGATGCTGCTGGGCTGGATGGATGGTTGATTGAACTGAGCAGGGCATCTGTTTTAGAATCATAGAATGGTGAGGGTTGGAAAGGACCTTAAGATCATCAAGTTCCAACCCCCCTGCCATTGGCAGGGACACCTCACACTAAACCATTCCACCCAAAGCTCTGTCCAGCCTGGCACTGAATACCAGGAGGGATGAAGCATTCACAGCTTCCCTGGGCAACGCATTCCAGTGCCTCACCACCTTAACAGTAAAGAATTTCTTCCTTATATCCAATCTAAACTTCCCCTGTTTAAGTTTGAACCCGTTACCCATTGTCCTATCACTTACAGTCCCTGATGAATAGTCCGTCCCCTTGTTCTTGGTTCTCAGACTCCTCTTGCTTTTGATAGCCTGATGCTAATGAGAAATATTGGTTTAGGAAGTAAGTAAGTCACTCAAATCCAGCTTTATGGAAGATGTATTACGGTAAATGTTTCATTATAATTTTTGCCACTAACATTTGTCCTTAAGGAATCCCAGAAAAAATGGAAATATCTAAGATATGACTAAATGCATACAGTTTTGGTCTGACTGCTACAGTTTTTTGTTACCATTTATGTGCTGTACTCGCAGCACACCATTCATTTTGAATTTCAGTATGCTATGTGCTACATTAGAACCTATCTACATTTTTAAATAACAAAACAGTAAAGAGCTGTGTGTGTGAGCAAACTGTTCTATGGGAGGAAAATGTTCACCAAATTCCAATGCTGAGCCCTACAACATCCACTGGAGTTCTTAAATTCTCAAAAAATAATATAGATTTTTTTTTTTTTGTAAGCACTGCCTGTGAAAATCACTTTTCACTTCCCCCAGAAAGAAACTGAGTTACTCTAAAATCTTCTATTGACACTTTTTAATGGAGAAACATTCTGCTTCCAAAATGCAAACCCTCGTGAAATTGTTTCAATTTTTTTAGTGTAAAAAAGATTAGAAGTATCTGAAGGCATTTTTAATTGTAGAAAATATGAAAAGTATACCTAAATTTAACATACACTTCCCCCCCCTCCCCATTTTTCATTCAGCCCTAAAAGAAAATATGCTGCATTGGGCTCCAAAATCAATACAGATATGCAATGTTTTTGACATTTCATTAGGTATCATTCTCTTCATTAATGCTAGTTTCCTTTTAAAGGAGAATAGAAATAGCCAGGGAACAGGGGAACAGTTATTCAAAATGTCAAGCCCATTAAATATCCAATTTGATGCTTGAAATAAATTTATGAAGTTATAAATAAGACCCTAAAAAATGTTTTCTCAAAAAAAAAAAAAAAAATCAAGCTATCAAGTGAGTTCAGAAAAAAAGAACTGATGTATCTGGTTCTCAATTTTGAATATTTTGTGTTACATGCTTGGATCCTTACAGTATGATTTCCATTTATACATTACTAAAAAGTGTAAGTGATGAAAAATAATCAAATGGAATAAATAACATAATGGAAATGAAGTCTGCTATTCCAGTTTCTCTGAAAAAGGCTAATCCTATCAATCAACCCTATGGTTATGTGAAAAACTAAGCTTATTCATGAACTTTTGCAGGAAGAAGGATCTAATTTTCTAAGGTGTCATTGTGACTGACCACAACAGATATCTCCTCCTGTATGAAGGTCTCTGATTAAGAAATAGAAAGTTCTGACTACAAATCTGAATAACAAATAGAAACATTTGCAAGGAACCAGTTGCACGCAAATACAAAACATCCCATAGAATAGCCACTGTTGTGTAGCAAAAATTAATAGCTTGGACTCCAGCTGTTCACCTTAGGGTTGGGCTAGAAACTGACTTCATCCAGAGTTCCAGGTCAGTCTGGTATCAGTTCCTCTGTCAAAGATCACTGGTTATTTGAGGAGACAAGGGGTCAGGAGAAAATGTGAAAACTTTGGAAAACTTGAAATATTTCCATGACAGGAAAAAACCCAACTTCTTCTTCCCCACCCTAAATAAGAGTCAGTTTTCAAAGGAAAAAAAAGGAGGCTTTGTGAAACTGTTTTCCTATTGATGAGTAGACAGTTAGACAATTTGTTGAAGTCAATGAGAACTAAGTGGGGAATAAAGATTTCACAGTTGGGTCATTTTTTTATTCATTCTGTTCTACAGCACTGCACATACAGTTGTGAAGAGCTAACCCATCTGTTCTGGGAAGTTGTTAAAATCCAATGGACTAAAAATACTCTGTCTGCCAAGGAGACAGTCAAGGTGATTTGAAAAGGCTTGTATGCATTTATTTTGGGCTACAGTCTGCAGATAAAGAGGCACCAAGGCTTTCTTTTTTTTAAAAAAAAATTTATATTCTTCTCTCCTCCTCCCCCAGACCTATCAATAATGAACCAAATTCACAACAACCAAGGAGAAACCTGCCTCCTGGCTAATACTCTGTTTGTAAAACTGTGTCTGCACCTCCCCATGCTGCTAAAGTTCATTTCAAGTTACACTTTAGTAATTGATGATCACTTGCCAAATTCCTTTGTAAAGCTTTTTTATCAATGTCTTTGGTGGTTCATTTTGTATCAACAGCAAATCAATGAATGGAGTGCTCGAGACCGAATTAATGTTGCTTTACCTGTTTGAAGCGAAGTTTTCAAAGACTAGAAGGATAATAGATTTTTTTTTTGATAACTTTGTTTCTGCACAATGGTGGCATCCTTGTGATCAGCTGTAATAAAGATTAAATGCACTAATGAACTTAGTTTAATATTAGAAATGTGCTGTGAGAGACAACTGAAAAATGTGGGGCTTGAAGCTGGTAGCCGGATCCTTGTAAATGTAAATGCTTTAGAGATGTAGCAAGGAGCACACTAACTCCTAGAATACTAGCTGGGGAGTCAGGCAGGATCTGAAACGGTTAAAACTCTCCAAGGTAATGCAGTAATTAACCATACAGAGGGAAGTACAACGATGTCATGAACTGAGTTCCTGTATTTAAAACTGCAGGACTAGCCTGTATTGTTGTCAGAATAATCCCACAGCACTGCAGGAATAATACCAACCATCGCACCCACCTCAGAACAGCTTGACAAGTACGAATGTCTTTTCTGTCAGCTGAACACAGAGGATGTACCTGGGCTGCCACTGCCTGAATCCTACTGGTCTGTATCTATTGCAGATGAAGAAACTTACAGATCTTGAGAAGCTCCAACAACCCTTACATTGGAGCCATCTATACAGCAAAGCAATTGAACTATTTCATTGCCTTGTAGAAATGATTTCTTTCTAGTCCTCAAAGCCATATGAATTAATTACGTGGGATTTCTCATTTATTTTGCTACTATAGATGACTAAAAACCATATGACAAACGAAAATTACTTCTACTCAAGCTTAAATGGCCTAGGAGGAAATATAAACCCTTTCTTTACAGTTTAGCTCTAGCATTATGCTGCAAGTTGCACGCAACTTCATGCATAGGTAGAGCTGAGGCTGCGCGTTGCCCATCATGGGGTGCACCGGTACATCAGGGTGGCAGTGCTGAGGGCAAGCGGACCGCAGAGCTGGGCACAAGCTCATTAACGAGGTAGATCCAGTGCGTAAAACGTGAGGGCAGCATCAGCCTGCGGCATGATGCGGGCAACACATTCTTTCTGGAGAGTTCCTTAAACCTCCCCACAAACCTCGTCTTTCCGTTGTTTTTACATTCCTCCGCGTCTTTTCGAGAACAATTAGGTTTTGAGTGCTGAAGCTTACCTATTTGTTGAACGGCCCCGCCCGCGCAGCCCGGCTAAAGGCCGCCCCTCAGGGGCCCCTCCCCGCCCTCGTGCGGCTGCCAGGTCTCTCAGCTGAAAAGCGCGGGTCGGCTGAAGCCTACAGTGCTTCCTCCTCCCGGCCTTCCCGCGGTCCTGCCGGGAGCCCCGCATCGAGTGTGTTTTGTGAAAGGCCGCTTCATTTTGGCCTTGCCTAAATGAGACCGTTAGACTTAACGCTTAAAATATGTAATTATTTTAACCATTATGAAAACAAAACAAGTGGAGTTTTTGAAAGGGAGAGAAAAGAAAACAACGCTTATTTTGCATTGGGTAAAATTAATTGAATTCACCTAAGTTCACCTGAATTTGTCTAGATCGACTGCCAGGTTTTCTTTGTGTCACCGGTTTTGACAGACTTGACTCTTTTTGTCCTCCTGGCCCCCACTGTCTCAGTGAGGCAGCTGCACGGAAGAACTGTGTTCTCTAGCTCAGCCTTGTCACTGTGTGAATTTGGGATGAGGTGCTTTAGCACTGTCAGGGTGGCTGAAGTTGCTGGCGGCTACAGAAGCAGTGGAGGAGGATGAGGGCTGGAGCTGTTGTGGCTTAGTTTGCTCATGAGTGCTCCAAAGTGAAGCCTCGGAGGTTGAGGGCTTAGTCTTGTAGGTTTACTGGAGAAAACTTTTCACAGTAGCTTTCATCCGCCAAAGCCTCCTATGTACTGAGCCCAAAATGCAGGCCTGATAAAAACTTTTTCCATGGGTTGATTTCTCTCAGCTGATAATTTACACATTGACAAGATAACACTGTCAGTAGGAAATACATGGAGGAATGCTGAACTGTCCTGGTTAAAGAGCTGTTTAGCTACTGAAGAAGACTCACTCAGTTGTGCTACTTGTGGCTGCACAACAGAAATGGGAAGACCATAAGGAAGGAAGCTGCTATGTTGCATCCAAAGACAAGGGGAAGGAACCGTCTTCTCCAATAATATTAACCTGATGAAGGTGGACTAGAAGGTAAGATGCATTTTTTGTTGTTGTTCGGCTTAACTTCCCAGAATTGCCAGGGTAATGGTGCTGGAATGCAGGAAAGATACTGGCTGATTTTTGAAACAGGAAACCCCTCAGTGATTGCTAAGGAGGCTGATGTTCACTGGCTCAAGTGTTAACCAGGTCTAAAGTTCAAGTCTGATCTAGAAGGAATCTAAAGGGAAAAAAAATAAATCCAGCATGTTTGTATCTCCATGAGTCACTAAACAAAATCAAATATTAGTTCAGTATTAAGGATAGTTACAAAATGCAAATGTTTTCCAATGTTTCCAGTGGATGTTGGATCAGACCTTGAATGCAAAAGAAGATAAATCTGCCTTCTCAACAGTCACAGCTGGCACACACGCTTATCAGCGCAGCTTGTGTTTCCATTAATGGAAGTGTTTCTGTTCAACGAAATAAAGTGTATCGGTCTCTGAAAATAAAAATTTAAATCTTGTCACTAACACCTTTCTCTGCACAGCACTAAACCCAATTTCGTATACGGGAGAGGGAAAACTGTCTAAAGACTTGAAAATGTCAAAATAAGAAATTGCTAACATAGAATCGTTGTGGTAGAGAAAGTAGAGTGGCGAACAACTATGTTCTGGTTGATTTGACATGCTTTGATACAGTTTATAAACTTTCAAAAAAAGACCGTTTAATACATACTGAATTAATGCTCAGTAATAAAGCTTGAGCATAACAAGAAATATTGTAAATAGCTACCAAGAATACAGTGATGCCTGTTTTTCACAATGACATTATTCTGTTTTGATTTCTTTTTCTAAGATGATCTCAATATGCATCTTTTCAGTATGGAAGAACAAGCTAGAGAATATCTAACTGAAGTTGCATTTTCTTAAATAGTTCAGATGAACTGTTGATGCTTATTTAATATTTTGTGGGTTTTTTCCATGTTAATTTTCAACAAAATAAGGAGTACGACAGAGAAAATGAAACATAGACATATGATATTGTAATTGTAGTTGATCTACAATCTACAAATCTATGTTGATGTAGTTGTAGAAGAATCTCCTGCCTTCGTTCTGCACAGCACAACATGAGTTAAAAAGTCACCCATGACATGAAAGGAAACTCCTTTTAGCTCAGAATGGAATAACAAAATAATTTAAGGTTTTAGGGTGTCTTTGGAAGTTATGTTTGTACTAAAATTTTAGGATGGCTTCCCTAGATTTAAGTGAAGTTTGCTCAATTTTATTTTAATCTTTCAGCATCTGGAATTATTTTATTTTTCCATCTGCAGGACTATAGCTAATTTATTGGTATAACCAATGCATTTTTGCATCTGTCCTTCTGAATTTCTTTTAGATTATTATTCTTGGAGCTCATCTTTCAGTAAAGGTTTTGCCTTACTCACTTTTATTTTATCGCAGATTACACCAGAGCTGCTGGAATTCATTTTGTGTGAATAGGGGCAGAAGTTCTACTGAAAGAGGCTGAAAAGTATTTTACAAAAGCCAGCTGGGAATTCTTGCCATGTTTGCAGTATTAAAACTCATAATATATATGTAATATGTACAGAGGTGTTTATGGTTGGACTTGGTTTTTGTATGTGTGTTTTTTTGTTTTTTTTTATTATTTAAAATCATATTTGATGGATAACAGAGGATTTGTTGAACGCTTCATTTTAGCATGGGCAGGTGGAGTTTCTTCTTTAAGCTGTATAATTTGCAGTGACTGCCGTTGTTGCATTTCTGATAAACGCTGTTGCATGTGAGTTCTGTAACAGCTACAGATGTGACTGAGAAAGTGCCTGGGGTCTTAGGAGGTAAATAAGAAAAAAAAAAGGCATCCCATTTCTAACC
>JAVHNF010056990.1:3215-15443 GCA_034783455.1 Micropsitta finschii
GTAAATACCATTAAGACTCGCAATAAAACTACTCCACTTGACAACAGAATGTTTTTCTTACCCACTGCTCCACACGCTCCTTCACCTTCTCACACTCACGCCCAGCAGCTTCATCTTTGCTACCAGGAGCTAGTATTTGGAGGTCAGCCACTATACCCAGCACCACATAAGAGCAGATCAGCCTTTACCCTAGGAGAAAGAGAAAACAAGCTTCACACACTGCACAGAGTTGAGGAGCCCCTTGCTGCAAGGTCTCCCAAACTCTCTGAAGAGGCTTCATTCCAAACTCAAATGATCCCAGCTACACATTAGCCTGGCTCCATACTTCTGTACAAATAGGTCTATCAAGCATAAGTGGATTTTGCCTTCTCAGAGAAGGAAAATTAAGAGAGAATTAAGGAGAGACCTACCGGGTCAGCGATCCCAGGTCCTGGCTGCAGCAAGTGACACCTTGTACAAGCCCATATGGATGCTAACTAAACACAACTCCAGGCTGCTGCACCAGCCACTCAGCACCTCCTTTATTCCAGCTGGAAAAGATATCAGGACAGACTCTTGCATATCCCAGCAGCAAGGAAGAGGTTATCCCACCCTAGCAGAAACAGGGCAGTTAAACCCATTCCCTGTCATGCTCTCCCATACCCACCAGCCATCCTTGTGTTTTATCCATGCTGCCTCTGGCTCACCAGCTTTCCTAGCTCTTACCATTACAAAGCATGTGGTTTAAAGATTGAGCATGTTTAAATATTACATGGGAGAAATAAATAATAAATGGAATCAAAAATATTTTTTATCCCTAAATGGGAATATCACTCACAAAAACAAAACAGGCAAAGGAAGCCTGTCCCCAGGGCTGTAAAGTACCACAGCAAGCAAGGCACCAGCCTCCATACTGTTGCTAGAGTCCTCCACAGCACCTGTCAGTAATTAAAACAAGAAACACAGCATGTGATGAGAGAAAGGTTTTCTCAGCATGGAGGTGTGCAAAACCCTCATCTCCTGAGCCCAAAAACTCCTCTTGCCCAAGAATGTCCCAGGTCTGATCCTTGTGCAAGAAGTAGCAAGATAAGACCATAGAAACACAGAGTCATAGAATCACACAGTGGTTTGGCCTTGGAAAGGACCTTAGAGATCATCCAGTTCCAAACCCTCCTGCCATGGGCAGGGACACCTTCCACTAGAGCAGGTTGATCAAAAAGGGGATGCCCTGCTCTCCACCCACCAGATAACCCATGCCAGCTAGAGGAGCAGGAGCTCTGTTGCGGTGTCCTTAGGATGGCATTGGATGCCTCTGAGTCACGGAGGCTGTGACTGCCCAGGAGATCTGAGGACATTCCTGAAAGCAGGCGTGTGAGTTATCAAGATCTTCTATTCTCAGTCCTTTGGAAGCCCCCGGTCACGATGTCTGTCATGCTTTCATGACCAAAGAGGACAGCGAGAATGCCTCACTCCCAAACATCACACACATACAGAGTGAAACAGTTTTCAGTTCATTTTGAAGCACTGTAGAGAGATGGAAGCATGCAGCCCCTCTGTGCCTAGAAGGATCTCTCTCAGAAGCTCCTGCAAATGGTTCTGCAAACTTTAGTGACAGCATAATTGCACATTATCTCCTACAACTTCACTTTGACAATTTAGGGGACAATACAAAGAGCAAAGAGACTGTAATATTCATATTGACATTTCCCCAAAATGCTTCCTTTCCTGATAAAGCCACTGCATTATGAATATGAAAAGCTTGCCTGAAGGCTTTGCTTAAATGTAGTGTGTTAGTATTTAATCAGAAGAGGTGGAGTGGTAGCAACCCCTATACAACAATGGCCCAGCACACTTTAGGATGTGCAAGACGTTTTCCATTTTAATGGACAATTCTGTTTACAATCCCTCCTCTAATAGGGCTTATAAAAGATTCACTTTGCCTCGGTATTTGAAACAAGAGTTAGTCAGAAAACAGGATTTTGTCTCCTATTCTTTCCCTGTGGGAATTTCTAATGAAAACCATTTTTTTGTCTGAACTTTTCCCTAAGAAACAAAAAGATATTTTTCTCCATTGGTAAAAACCAGAAAAAGTAGTGAAAATTAAAATTCTTCAGGCACAGCTCAACATATTGTGAACTGAAATGACTGCCAGAGTGCCTCAGGAGAGCTGCATGGGAAGAGCCATGTGAAGCGAAGCACAGTGTTTTATGGACCAAGTTCCAAGCTACCAAAACCGGTGCAAAGTTTTGGCTGGAAAACCACTGTCAGTGGCTTTCTGCAAGGTCAAGCATTTCAAAAGCTGTCTATGCATTTGGGCGCACATTTCCTAGGAGTAAAGAAGCTGGATTTTCAGAAGGCACATACTTGGCACCTCTTGAAAAGCAAAACTGCTGACAACTGATAACTTGAGTTGGAGGGCGAGTAAATGCTTGGGCCAACTTGGAGAAAAGAATGCCTTTTTTTCTTTTCCTTCCATGAGTGAAATCCATGGAAGCCCCTGTGATTTTTGCCCCATACTTCTGAAGAGCCAGGACTTCACCCGTGCAGTTTCTCTTCGCAGTTCATTGATCTGGCAGAGGGGTTAGAACCACATGATCTTTAAGATCCCTTCCAAGCCAAACCATTCTATAATATGATTCCATGATCTGTCTCCACATCCATAACGGACACCTGGCACCACAGCTGTTGATGTTGACAGCCATGATATTCCCTCCGGCTCCCTCTCTTAGCTCTTCAGATACGGATACCAGCAATCAACTGATTTCCTTTAATGCCACTGTAGAGCAAGTCTGGTTTTGATAGATTTATATTTAGAGTCGCTTTCTTTCTTCCTTAAGTATTTCTGTTTACCTTTTGGGTAGAGCCCCAAGTTCACCCACAGAGGCAACCAGTGAACCATGGGAAGCAATAAAAAGTAAAGGATGTGCAAAAAACAAACAAAAAAAAAATCTGTAGTTTCTGTAATACCTCGATTAAGGACCATAAATATTGAAGCCTGAAGTATCCTGAGAATCTAAACCATCAATTCTGACAGCAGAAGGTGCCACTGCTAGAGCTGGGGAAAGAAATCTTTGCCTTTCTTCGCACGAGCAGGGAATATCTCCTCTCTCTCTCTGAAAAGGCAAACAAAAAATGTAACAGCATTATTTTAAGTTCTGTTGAATTCCACACTTTTGGGTTTATGTTTTACCTTTCAGTTTTCTGCTGGCAAAGCTAGGGTGGGGGTGGGTTTTTTTCCCCCAATCCCATAAGTATTCTGATTCTGCAATATGGCTGGAAAGGTTTAAAAGAAACGTTTGTTCCACTTACACAAGCTGGTCAATTGACAGGGATTCAAGCATCTCAATTATAAAAAGGATAAGCAAGCTTCTGGCTGTGGTCCAAATTTCAGTGTAGGGTAAGAAAATCTGTTCATAGATGACATCAGTGAACTAGGTAACACCTTCAAAGATGGTCAAACACTTAGTCAAAGAGGCTGGGAAAGGGAGCTACGTGAAATAGCTGCAGTTCAGGAAGCAGTTTGCTGTCAGGTGCTCTTTTGCTCCAGTTTCTCCCTCTGAGAAGCAGCAGAACAGACAGCATTGGTATTTGGAAAGCTTTTTCTTTTCCTACCCACAAGTTCCCCAGACAAACCCTCTCCAAAAGCTAAATCCTTCTATTTGATATCCTTCCAGGTCACCAGCCAACCTGTCACATCCCTGGTGTGACCTGGCCTTTTAGGGAGCCAGGATGCTATGGGGAAGCACTGCTTAGATATTTTCAAATGGCAATATTAGTAAACTATGATCCTCAAAGCAGCATCACTGCAAAACGGTGACCGAAAGGCCAACAGAGACCTTTGTCCCTGTGATTTCATGCAGGAGGATGGGTTTTCTTTTTCCCAGGCATGAGAGAAGCAGATCAGCAGGATGCAGTGGACAGCTTGGTTGCCAGTTCCAAAGACAGGATAAAAATGGATTGTCCTGAGAAAGGGCAACACATGTCACCAAGACCACAGAAATGCTATCAACCTCCCTATATCACAAGCTCTTGGCAAGACCAACTAAACCCATCTCAGCCCTGCCAGGCTCCCCACAGTTCACACCTCCTGCTCTGGGCCATGACTTCAGCCCAGACAAAAACCTCTCTTGTGCTACTGCTATGCTGGACCTGGGGGGAGCTTTCCCCAGGTCACGCTGTACCATTGCTCTTTCCAAGGTTTTTGCAACAGGCCCTGTAGCAGGAAGGGATTTTGTTTCTTCCCATGCTGGGCTGGATACCAGGCCCATCCACTCAAGCACCAGGCACAAGCTGGACCTGCCCAAGGCCCATATGTCAGAAACGGGAAGGGACACTGCAACCAACTCACCATGGAAATTGTTATGATATACCTCCTAGGCACTAATCACATACTCATCCGGTACGAGCCCCAGGGCTCCCTGCAGACATCATCTGCCAGCCAAGGACACAGGCTCCATTGCTTCATTGCAGGTGAACAGAAAGGTTGCAATCAAACAAACAGCAGGAATTTACATCAGCAGATGTTTCTGCTACAATCCAGTCTCAATGCAACAATGGGCACTCTGTCCTCTCTCTCAGGGAGAAATAACAGCAACTGACCCCTTGGCATCTCCCAAGGAACTTCATCTAGGCCACCAGCACTGCTGTGAGTCCCCAGCACAGCAGGACAAATCCCTCATCCTGTTGGCACAGCCTCATGCTGCGCTGGTGAGCACTTCAGCACTGGCCAGGCATCCCATCCATCCCAGCTGTGCAGCAGCAGCGGGGTTTGCCTAGAGAGCACATCAGGAAGCACCTGGCCTCCAGCCACATGGGCTAGCACTGCGTGATGCAGGATGAACTCACAAGCCCTCAGCACAGCTTCATTTTATTGCAATAAAGAAGAATCGAGTAATGACAAGCTGAGGGGTAAGCAATGGGGTAATGGGCAAACTGTCATAGAGCAAAGCGAAAGGAGACCCTCTCGTCTCGCTCTGTGCTTTCCTGCACTCCACAGCCACTTGTGATTGCCTGTGGAAGTGCCAGGCAATGCAGAGAAAGCTGATGGACGAAGCTGTCACCAAAGGACTAATTCATAGGTGTAATTTATGCTCGGCCTTTCAGCCTAGTTGCTTCCTCCAGCTGCAGCAATTAATGACAGCAACCTTCCTGCACACCGCAGCTCTGCCCACTCTCTACCCTGGCCAGCCGGAAAGCACCACTCCTTTGAACTCCTCTCATCATCAATACTGCATTAACAGCAGACACTTCTTTAATGTTGGTATATATAATCACCACTAAAGAATATGGTCAAGTATAGTGTATTTACTTTTATGCAAGATGAAAATGGTCCTGTTCGTACAGGTGCATCCTTGCCTGGACACCAGCTCTGCTACAAGACGCTTTCAATGGAAGGAGTGAAACCCTGAGATTTGCTGACAGGATGAAATGGTCTCCTGAGCCAGCCACAGCCTCGGGAAGGCATTTGCAGCCATCTTGCTCAGACTTTTAGCTAAAAACAATTCACACCTGCACTTTGCAGTAGGTGATCCATCGATTTAAATGATGCAGTATTGGCAGGTCAGGAGGGCACAGCTTCTTTTGAGCACTCTGTCAAATTAACCATTAACAGCAAAGCTGACTTAGTTTTACAATTCCTTGGACAAGCTGGTTTTCATAATCCTGGCAGGCTTAGCCCTATCAACATCCCAGGCAAGCTCAGTTGACCATTTACCCATTATCAGAGCCACCTACTTCCCTCCCAAAAGCAAGGCCCTTTAGCTGAGCTAAGAGCATCCCAACATATTGCAAAGTTGTACATGCACAAACACAGGACTGCCAGCAGATTCCAGGGTAAAAATACAGTTCCAACCCCTCTGAGATTGTTTTAGCTGGGATGCTTCTTGAACCGGAAACCATGGAAATAATTTGCCAAGTGAGAAACCCAGACCTTCAGGTGCATTCTGAGTATCCATCCTCATTCAGTTTTCCCAAAGAAGGAGAGCGTACCAGGACAATCAGAAAAGCAATATGTATTTTCCATCAGATGCCTCACAGCAGACCTAACCACAGAACCACGAATGGGATATCCAACCCCCAGATCAAAATGAGCTCTTAGCAAAGCCGACCTAAACACCACAGTTTAATAATATACATAGCTGGTTTATGCCAAAATCCCCAGATCCAGATTTCCTTAGACATGGAGGAAAATGGAGTAAGAACGCACTTTGTAACTGCTGAGACTCACACCTGTCTCTACAAATAGCCAAGCCAGGTGCACCAGACCTCAAAGGGTTTGAGAAAGTATTTGACACTCTCTTCCCTGTCATTTATGTGTGTTTCTGATTTCAATCATGCTGTGGCATCTAGGGCACCCAACTGGATTAACAAGAAGCTGACAAGCTTGGACTATCATTAATTTACTGTGATAATCCCAGTAGGCATGGCTGACCAAAGGGAAGAGCTACAGAGAAACCAGCATCATCTGTCACAGACCCTTTGCACAGCTGTGGAGCCTTCCCCCCTTGAGTGCTCCCCTCTAAACAGGGTAACAGCACTGCCTAACTTCCACAGACAGTGGGAGGAAGGGAAAACACACTCAAGTCAGGGAGCTGCTCAGGCACGGTGATAATAGGAGCCAGGCAGACACACAAGAGCAAGAGGACTTTAACCCAAGCAGCACATTAAATATAAAAGAGAAGTCACCATGGATGTTAATACATAGCATCAGGATTTATTCCCCCCTCCTGTTCTCAGTATCATGTGACAACATTAATTAAATGTGTTTCTGACCCTGCTGCGCTTCCTTAAATATTTGCCATTCTCCACAAGCACTGTTTGGTTAATGAAATGAAATTAATGAGCTCATTAGATTGTGCTGTAATCTTTCAGATGTGAGCCTGGCACTCAGAATCACTGCTCCCTTTCTTCTGCTCTTGCGGTTTAACTCCACCCATTCAGCTCCAGAAGCAGCAGCTGAACGGGGGAGTAATCAATTAATGGGGCAGCCCGGCACAAGAAGGGGAAGGAGGGAAGACCAAGGCCAACAAGATGCAGCTTGCTAACTTTCCCACGGGAGCTGGTACTGCAGAGCCCATGACTCTGGCACATAGCTTCAATTGGCGGATGCTTCACCAAGGTAAAGATCAGCTAGAGAAGTCTGATGTGGCAGGACCGGAAACCATGGCTACATCCACTGATTTGTTATGTGAAAGCCAAGAGACCTTCTAGAAGAGGAGCTCAGGTTTAAAACTTCCAGACATGTCTCTCAATAGCAGCCCCTGGATCCAGCTGAAATTGAGGGAGTCTCACTCAAAACTAGAGGGGGCCATGGGGTTGTCCTCCCACCACTCAGACCCCACTGTGATCTCTAAGCCGCTTCCTTGAGCACCTCAGCAAGGAAAATGCACATAACCCACATCCCTCTACCCAGACAACTCCTCATGGTCACTTTGATAACCATTACCCAAATTCTCTCCCATGCTGATACAAGCAACCTGCAGGCAACATATCTTTCCCAAACCTTCCTCCTACCCAGAGCAGCACTCACATCTTGGTATCCTCCACTGAAATCACACCATGAGAGCAGCAAGCAAAGCTCTTTGCCTTCAGGCTTCAGCACCTCACCAAATGAGCACGATTTCCACCTTTTTTTGAGCAGGGAGGATTCTCCCCAGAGCAGTGCTCTGTTTTTCTATTGTCCTGTGAAGCTTCATCAAAGAATTATCTCAGATTAAAGAGTTTCTACAGCAGCACAAAATCCTCTGACGGGGAAGAAAAGAAGGGGGGGAGGGTGGACAATAACACAAAAAAATGCTTCAGTAAATCTCTGTCCAAGGAAGCAAATAGGTGTACTTCTGCATGCATATAAGCCCCACAGTTCAGAGATTGTGTTAGCTATGGTGACTCCTAATAGCACCAGAGGAATTCAGGGTAGGAAATGTATGCAAATCGAATTCTCTCTGCAGCTGTATTCCCCAACAGATTGGATCTCAAAGCTTTATCAAGCTCTCAGTCCATGGGCTTTTGTAATTTACCTTTCAGCCCAGAAGTTGCATGACATTGAACCGGGCCTGCTGAGGAAAAACAAGAGGATGATGAGCACAAACAGAGGGAGAGTGAGAGAAAAGCATTCACACAGTGGGACACTGAAAAACCTTAAAGATAGAAAAAAATAAGGCGATATACAAAGTCTCCACAAAAGCCTCACGAAAGAAATGCCACAGTCACTATTGCAGAGCACATGAAAAAGAAAACAAACAACGCAGCAAAACAAAACCCCAAACATCGTTCCACCAAAGCTGGAAACCCCACAATAGCTGTATTCCCACAGTCATCCATTGCACCACCCCCCTGCACTCAAAAGGTGACCTCATACATGCTTGAGCTGTGTCCCCCCTTCAGTTTAAAGGATTATCACACCTTAGCTTGAAAAAAGCCAGCACCACCTCTATCCACTTCCCCACCTCTGAAAGTTGGTATCACAACAGCAAAAAATGCCAGGCTCTGAACTAAAATATCCCTGGGTTAGCCAGGTCTTTTACAACCCTTCCATGTCTGTGGCTGGGAAGCACAACAATCCATTCAGTGAGGTTTGACTTTCCTCTCATTTAAGGGATTCGAACATCACTGCCTTTGGTGACCGATGATTAAAGAGGGTGGGAAAAGCACAGCTTTCATCTGTGACCTTGGGGTGGGGGTGGGCTGCAAATAATATTGGCTTGCTGGCAACAGGGCCACAGCCAGAAAGTAAGGGAGCAGATATGAAAGGCAGCAGGAAGGATAAATAAAGAGGCCAGGCTGATCGCTTGCCTTCTACTCTGTCTGCAAAGGGGAACTGTAAGCATCCCAGCAGGCAGCACTGCAGAGGGAGAGATCACTTTAGGCAGCTGATACCATGTAGGAGAAGACATACAGAGGAGTATGAGTGGATATCAGAGGATTACAGAGGTGGATTCTTGCCACAGCTGTGGACAACTCTTAAATGAGCAATAGTATGCTGGATCTTCAATAGGTTTTTCCACCAGCAGTTACTGCAAACTCAGTAGCAAAAACGTGGCAGACTCATTGAGCAGCACAAGGGCAGCTGTTCGTCTAGCCAAGCAATGCTTGTGAGCTGGTATTTGCTGAGAATGAGTTACTTCAAAAGGGAAAGCAAATTAGTTTTTCCACATGCAGGGCATCCCAAATAGCACTAGTCACCACATTCATATACATAACCCTCTGTTTAACCCTCCATCTTTCCCCAGAGGCGGTCACAGTGCTACCTGCAAAAATCAGGTACCCATGTGCTCACAAAGCAAATTTGTAAGCTGTGCAGTGCACAAAACACGTGAGGCAGAGCGTGGCAAGTTAGTTTACACACATGAGAGGGATCAGTAACACGAACACATTCTCCATAAGTTGGCACTAGCCCCCCCATTCCAGGTTGAAATCTCTGTACCATGCACACAGAGCAACTGGGACCCATGTCTTCATCCTGGCTTATCCCAGACCCCAGCTGGCATAACCCATGCTTTTTTTACAGTGTTGGCTTATTTAGAGTGAACGGTCTTTGATTTTGTTTAAAATCAAATGAAAATTCAAATTTTGGCTCAGATAACGTAGCCTGTTTATGTTGCAGTCAGAAATATAACATCAGACACGCACGTATTCAGGGGGATTTCAATACGACTTGAGCTCCAGCTGATGTGCAACTGAGGAAGCAAAGGCTTCAGCACAGGCCCTACAAACCTGCCACACACAGTCCTGGCCCAGCATGTCTGTGTCCGCAGGACAAGCACAGTATGTGCCATCAGATGCCTGTTCTGAATCCAGTTGCCCCCAGCAGTAGACATTTACCTGGGTGGAGAGCACTTCACACCACTTCAACCCACACAAGACCAACTCCTACAGCAAGAACAAATAAATGCCTATAACCCTTGGAGTATATCTTGGCAGATGACTTTGCTCTCACGCTTTGTCCTTAGTTTTTAACTATGGGCATGCACACACACAGAGGGGGACCTGCAGGGATGCATGGCAGCCCATGCAGAAGACGCCTTCGTGGCAGCTGCAAGCAGAGCCAAAAGCCACGGGGCTGATTTGGTATGCATTCTTACAAATGCAACTGCATTTCCGAAGTGTATTTATATCTTATCTATGCTGTTTACCCATATGTTCAATAAATCATTACTCATTATCTGATAAGGTGCTTGCACTGAATTTCTGAGCCAGGCTTACAGTTAGCACAGAACAGGACATGCTGGGAATACAAATGGAAAAATAAATAGAGCAGCTGTCTCCAGCGAGGCTGCTCCGCTACCAAGGGATGCTGCTGACATCGCCAGCCATGAGACCAAAGCCTGGGTCACCAGGCCTGCTGAGCTGTATACAACAGGCTTGTGTTATGCAGAACAGCCTCCTTTTTAGTTAATTACATGTGTGAGATCCTTTCCGATGATAGAAATTACATTACAAAGCAAGCCATGTTTCCCCTCTTCTGCACTGCATTCATCTCTGCCCTGCCCGGGGCCCTTGTGACAGCCAAGCAGAAACAGCCTCTCCTCTTTGGTATCCATAGGCCCACCACAAAAGTCTCAGCCTGGGAGCAAGAAGGATAAAAGAAAGAGTTTATGTCTGAGATCTGAAGATTGAAAAGACAGGAAAACTCTTACTTGTGCTGTATGTGGCCCAGGCATAAAGCCAGAAGAGCAAGAATAATGCAGATCCAAAACCCTGTGTGACCCTGTCCTGCTCCAGCATAAAATGAGGAATAACTAGAGATGATGCTCCATGGTGCATCCCAACCCCTCCATGCTCCCCCTCTGATGCCCCAACCCCCAACACCAGGAAACAAAACTGGCTCCGTTTAGGCCAGGGAAAGTTTTACCACAGCTTTCAATATGGCCATGTTCTCTCTCAAACCTCAGCTCCTGGTCCAAGGATTAGCTGTATTGGATGGATATTTCCATGGGGAATAGGGGGAGGAAGGTGGAGGAAGAGGGCAGGGAATCAGGTTCAAGTCATGTGAAAACCGTCTGCAGCACATCTTAAAAACAGGCTACAAGGAAGTGTGACATCCAATTTCTTGGGAAGGAGAGGCAGAACGGTAATTAAATTTTCTGATCTTGTTAGCCAATTTCTCCAATCACTGCCCCTGAACTGGAGAAGGGGAAGGGAGAAGGGAGATGCTTGCGTCAGCGACGCTTGTGAGGGAAATTAGGTTTTCACGGATTATTGGGTTAGTTCCACTTCTCCCACTTTTTAATTTATTTGTCTGTATGTGCTGCCGAGCTGAAAGGCCGAGAATTTCCCCCCTCCCTCCTTTTTATTTTTTTCTTTATTTTTTTAATTAAAATCTGTAATTTTTGAAGATGAAAACTTAGGGCAGGGGGAAGGGAGGGAAGACTGCAGCGATACAACCATGTCAGCCAAAATCTGCTTCCCTCCCAAACTTCTTTGTTGACCCCTTTCCAAAACAAAAACCTAAAAAGATCTCTCATTAGAGCTCCAGTCTTTGGATGCTCTTACAGAATAAAAAAAAAGAAAGATCAGTGGAGTTTGTTGTATATTAAAAAAGAACAGAATTCACTTACTTCTAACTTGCAGGTTGGTGTTTGGTTTAGTGTTTTGTTTGGAGTTTGTCTTTTCCCCCTTAATGCAACAAAAGAAGTTTAAGAATTGGTGCCTGTGCAGCCCTCTGCCTTTTCTCAAAAGACAGTAACACTGCCTGTCTTTCCAATTTCTTTTGAAATAGAGAAGACTAAAATATGCTTATTGGCAGCATTCAAGTGAATTATCTGTATGATTATTTCCAACTGCCTGGTGAGTGGTTTCCTAGGAACAATGCCAAGGGGCTATTTTGTTTAAGCTTTCTAAATTCTGGATAAAAGAGAAACTATGTAGTTCACATAGTGCCCAGACTTCCCCTTTCATGAAAGCTTTGGGAAGTATGTATGCTACATGGATCATTGCTAGCTGGAGGATGCTTACAAAAGTTTCTGAGAAGCTAAAAAGACTGGAAATAATAGCTCACAGACAACAGGAGACAGCATAGCTTCAGAATTAAAGAGCTGGAGAAAGAACCAGCCGCTCCATTCAACAGCATCCTGCAATAACCAAGAGCAGCATATGTCCTGGGTTCAGCAGTAGCAGTCATTTTTTTCTCCTTCTTAGTAGCTGGTGCAGTGCTGTGTTTTTGACTTTTGGCCTGGGAACAGCGCTGATAACACTGATGTTTATAGTTACTGGTCAGAATGTTTAGACTGACCAAGGACTTTCTGAGCCTCA
>JAVHNF010056993.1:0-10759 GCA_034783455.1 Micropsitta finschii
GCCTCACCACCCTCACAGTAAAGAATTTCTTCCTTATATCCAATCTAAACTTCCCCTGTTCAAGTTTGAACCCATTATCCCTTGTCCTGTCACTACAGTTCCTAATAACTACAGTTCCAGCACCCTTGTAGGCCCACTTCAGATACTGGAAGGCTGCTATGAGGTCTTCACGCAGCCTTCTCTTCTCCAGACTGAATAGCCCCAACTTTCTCAGCTTCCTTTCAAGCATCGTGTCTGTAGATATGCACAGTATGAATCTTCTGGGGGATTGTTTTCTTGGGATTTGTTTTGTTTTGTTCTTCGGTTTGGAGTCTGACTTTGAGTTTTGTAATGCTATCTAGAGTTCAAGTTCAGATATTGGCAGGCTTTCACTTCATCCAGTGCCTGCTTCAGAGGTGAGCGGCTCCTTCTGCTGGTACCATGCTTTAATTTGTCGAAGATGCTTGAGTTTCAGCTGTGAATTTTTAGACTGCATTGTATAGAATTAGTTGGGAACACATTAAATAAATAAGTGTTCCCTGGATCATCTCAAACTATAGTTGCATGGAGGTAGTGAGGAACAGGATTGTTACTAGTAGGGTATCCTGTTATGGTGCAGGTTTAGGTGACACAGTGGGATTTCAGAGCTCCAGTTCTAGCAGTTTCCAGGAATGCTGCCTGGGGATGGGTCTGTGCTGGTGCTACTAACTCAGATCCTGAGTGTGCTCTTCAAGTGGATCTCCCATTTGTTCTCACTCCACTTGGATGTTTGTGACAGAAATCTTAGGCTTTGAAAATCCAGTTAATTTTGGACAAAATGTCTACTCCAGGAGTGTACCTAATACTTTCCAAGTTGCTAATGGGGTTCAGTGCAAGGGATCACTAGAAAATCTCCTCTCTCTAAACATTCATATTGTAGACACTGCAGCTGAGCACCAGAAATTTTGTTCTACAAACTTGCTCCTGTTGTACTTGTGAGCCAACAGAATTCTAAGGATCTCAATTTTGCTGCTTGCTCATCTGTATTGGTGGAAGCTGCTGCCTCGATGGAAGTAGTTGATGGTAAGCTGACAAGTTTAGGCACCTTGTTCTAGAGCTAAATTCTTGCAGGTTATTGATTAAATCTTTGGAAGACTTAAAGATCAAGAAAAGATGAGAAGGACTCTTTTCCCCCCACCGTGTGATCTGGGTTGTTGACTGTGTTTGCAGTCCATTGTAGTTAATTTAGTGCAGCCAATTCAGAAGTAATGCTGCTGGGCAAACAGAAGGTTCAAAATACTAAGCCTTGAAAGACTGTGTTCAGGCAAGCAGTGGTGCAGAAAAGGACCTGAGCATTGTGGATTACTATCATGAATGTCTTACTGTGAGTTTCTGGTACCAGTTGCCACTGTTCAAAGAAGTGAATGTTGATAAATGAAAATGGCAACATGCAGGAAAAAAAGAGGGAGAGGGTCTGGTGGTTTATACCTACCCCAGTATCCTTGCTGTGTACAGGTGGGAGCTCAAAGGAAGGAAGCAAGAGTAATCACAGGATTATAAACCAACAAGGAAGCTAACAACTGCTTGGGTTCAGAAGCTCTAGCTCTTCATTTAGCAGCACAGAGGTCAAGAAGTGTCATGTCTATATAAAAATACCTACATATAAATAGATATATACTGTATATGTAAATATATGTATGCAGATGTGAAATAGATTTGGTGGTTGAATGAGAACCATCAGGGAATCGGGCAAATTCAACTGAAATCTGAAGCAGTCTGTCGTTAGATTAATAGTAAAACTTTAGGAGAGTGGTGGAATCATTTATAATCTTTTAAGATAAAAGTAGGTGTTACTTTTTGTAAGATGTACTTTAGTCAAGCTTCTGGGAACAATTCAATGGATTATATGGAAACATTATAGCTGAGTGACTGCAGTAGTCGTTTCAGGCTCTAAAATATGTAAATCCATAAACAATATTAAAAAATCACACACAAATACATTTAATAAGGACAAGTTTAGTGTCTGTTCCATGGGTCATTGTTGTCTCCCAGTTAGCATGGCTTCATGTTACGACTTAATTACATGTTACTGTTACTGTATGTAGCAGTGAAAACATTGCATGTGCAGAGATACTCAGTTTCATATGTACACAGGGTTTATTTAGATGATTCCACATATTGGTAATAGAAGAAGAGGTATTTCCTGTGAGCTAATTGGCTATTCACTTATCCTGGTTTTTCTGTAGCTAATATACTAAGCTTCCCTGTGTGCATGTTTGTTTTCAGGTTCCATTCAGGAAAACTATTACTGATGAAAATCTTTGTTTTGAACGGTACAGAGTAGGAGTGCTAAGATGAAATTAAATTTGTGAAGTGTTTCTGTTACAGCATCGTCATTTTCATAGCACTTTGGTGAGGGACAGAGAATGGACTTCTCAAAACATTTATTCCTGCCTTCAGACTTAAGCTTTTTAGTATTTTCTTTCCTAAAAGCTATTAAAAATATAACTGTGGTGATAAAATCAAAGCTTTCCCGAAGCTCATTACTTTAACTGTATATTCACAGTTCTGCATTGCCAGGTACCAGTCATCAGATCTATTCAGAATTTGCAGCTCATTCTGTGTGGGAGTATCGGAGCAGCCTTCCCTCTTGTTTGTTTTTAATGAATTGACATTGACTTGTAATAGCCTGGAAAGGTTTTTATAGAATGGTTTGGGTTGGAAGGGGCCTTAAATCTCGTCTTGTTCCAACCCTCCTGCCACGAGCAGGAACACCTTCCACTAGGCCAGGTTGCTCAAAGCCCCATCCAACCTGGCTTTGACCACTTTTGGAGATGGGGCAGCCACAGCTTCTCTGAGCAACCTGTTCCAGTGCCTTACCACCCTCACAGGGAAGAACTCATTTTTGTTTTTCTGCTGGTCAGAGTTGTGCCTGACTGTCGCACTGACATGGAACATAGAGGCTTCTGGCATCTTGAATTTAAAAATCTATTATTTTGTCATTTCCGACTTGATCATGGAAATTTTAGATTCAGTGGCAGTTGGTATCTATTACCGATCTGTTAAACTGGTTTCTGGCACTTGGGTGTTTAAATTCTGCATACCAGAGGAGCAGTGATGTACTTTTCTACACCCAGTTTGATGTTTGTTTCTGAAAGGGACAGTAATGGAGGATATAAGAGGAGATCTGTCATCATACAACTTTCTACAATGTTAGTGTTCTGGTTTGCTTTACAAAAATAGCATCCAGGCTTGGAGGTGTTCCTAACCAGTAGAAGATGGAAGTCAGTATGATCAATAGTTATTTGTGTTGGCTATGGGAGACAAATCACCCTGGACTGTATATGCTGGCTCACAGGCATGTCCTTTGGCTTGATGATCCAACAGAGGTCAGAAGAGAAACAATTTAGCTATCCAGCTGAAGGAATTCTGGGATGCTGAGTGGGCCCAGGGATAAATGCTAAATAGCTACCTTATGCCCGTCTGAGAAAAGATTATTATTTTGGATTTGATGTAGCTTATTCCCATCTTTGTGTGGTGGCTGTCGAAGTCTCTAATGTACAGCTGGGCAGTTCATGCATGGAAGAGCTTGTTGCCTTCACTTCTCCCTTAGAGGCTTATAACATCAGCCACCCAGAGGCTACTGATTCGAATAAGCATGCTATAAAATTGACACTGTATGTAAATGAGCTATCATGCTGTGTTGTGGTGATTAATGTAACAGTAATGACACACATTATCTTTTAAAATTATGATAACCTGGGGAAATCACTTAAAGATAACCTGTTCTGTCTGTTCTTCTCCGGAGAATATCTGCATTTTGGTTTCATACAGCCTATCTTTTCTCCTAATGCAAAAAAGAAAATGAAAGAGAGCAAACTGTATACTAGGACCATATTCTACTTTGTTCATTTACTCTTACATGTTAATTTTCTTATCCAAAAAATCTGCTTTAGAGTTGCCTTGAGGCTGGCCTCTTTTTAATAGGCGTTTTCCAGAAATACTGGTTTTGTTACAAGCTCAAGACTCAGGTGTCAGTGCTGGCACTTAACTAATTGTTGCTGAACCCTTCATACTTCTGTCATGCTGTTAAGGCCCTGGCACTAACTGCTTGAGGTTTTGTTTGACTTAATTTAAATCTTACAGGAATTTGTCTTAGTTTAGCTTTTTATTCTGAAAGTAGACACTTTTCCTTGCAGGATTTGCTTGTGCCATAATTCAGTATCTGTTCGAGTTTCTAAACACAACAGCTGATTAATACTTACATTTTCTCTGATCTATTGGTTCAAGTTTCAATAATTTATGTATGGTTAAATGAAAATTTCTTTCTTGTTTCAAGTAGTTTAAAGCAGGGAAAAAAAAAGAAAATAGCTGTGGAATGCCTTTGGTTTTGCTAGTTTCCTATTTTGGTCCAAATCCTGGGAAGGCCGGGATTTTTGAATGTGAAGTATTAACCAAAAATGCTTCAGTAAGTATTGCAGAATCTTAAGATGTTCAGAGCCAAGGCACCAGTAGGTACGTTTTTCCTTTTTTACTTGGGAATAATCCTTTGGGCCATCTGCCCTATTTTGCTGTGTGCTCTTAACATGGAACAGCTCTGTCATGCCAATTCTGGTAACTTTCCTCCTCTCCCTGTTTTTTTTGTGTCTTATTTATTTATTTATTTATTTATTTAGTTAGTTATTTTTATCAGGGATAGTAGAAGGAGGATCTCAGGAATGTGTGTTCCTGGAATAGTTATTTGCCCTCTCCTCATGCAAGTCTTTTCATGAGGGGCTCTTCAGAGAAGTAAATGAGTCAGGGGAAGAGGATGGAGAAGGGAGGAAAAGAGTATCTCTTGATAAATATTAGTAGTCACTTGGCAGGTATGCACACAGGGCAAGCAGAGTTCAGTATCAGCACAGGCTATAATAAGAGCTCTGTCTGTTAAGGTTGAAAGCCACGTGACTTGAAAACATAAGATATAAGTACACAGTGGAGGCTTCTCTGGAAGTGTTTTACTGTAACCGTAGTTAAATACACCCTCTTGTGGCAAGAAGGGAAAAGTCCAAGCAGAAACCCCATGTGACCCTTTTATGTTTGTGTTGGGTTTGGTTTTGGGTTTGTTTTCTTTATCTTTTTCCTGTGCTTACTTGTTTGCCTTTCTTTTCTTTTATCTTTCCCATGTGCTCAGTGAATATTCCTCAATGGTATGCACCACATGTGCTTCCCTACAGTTTTCTATCGTTTCATCTCTCTGTTTATGCAGTACCTGAATCTGTTCTGATTTTCTTGCAAATATTTTCTTGCAAAGCTTTACTTTTTCTATTTCAATCCATTTTTTTCCAGTGTTTGAATTGCATTTAAACTCTTGGCTTTAAAGTGCCTTTTCTTACTAAGTTGCCAACATATTGCAAATACGCTTTGCAGACTAACTTGTAAATGTTTACAGGAATAAAAGCTGGAAAAATAAATAAGGATGTTGCAGAATATACTAGCTTTGTTTCTTAAATAGCTTAGTTTGTCTGAACTGCAATGAAGGGGTCATGTATACACAGAATTAGGAGATAACATGCTGCTTTTCCCAGCTGTTTGATTAACAGCTTAGAGATGGGTCAAATGCAGTAGCAGAGTGCAAAGGCAGCGCAACATCACCTTCAAAATGCAGAAAAGGCTCTACACCATGTTTGCAGTTTATCAGATTTGCTGCATAATAAGCTGTACACTCCATTCAGCAGTATAATTAACCCAGGAAAGCACTCTGGTTCAGCTTTTGCTGGTAGCATGAACCTCAGAAAGCCAAGCAATCTCATCAGAATTCTTCTAAATAAGATTAGGCAAAGTGAAACAACCATGAAATAAAATGCAGGCTAAGTGTTGAGTAAATACTATTTGTTACTTTTATTTACTACCAATTTCTGTACTTGGCAAGAGGTGTCCAGGCATATAATGCGTAAATAGAACTCACAATTCTTAACAAGTGCTGATAAATGAGACCTTAATCAGGTATCATCAATGTTTTCCCTGCGTAACAGGAAATAACTCAAGTTTGTATGAAAACACTTGCATGTGTTGATGGCATTTCTTGTAACTCCTAAACAGTCATGGCTCTCAACTCATTGGTGCTTGTCAAGATTGGGAATTACATCTTGGTAGGCACATCTGGAACATGGTGCACAGAAATGGTGGCAGACTGGGTAATGCCAGCACAGTAGTGGAAAGAAACAAAAGCACTTGGAGAAGGACAAGGCTTGTGGGAGGTCTGTGAAGCATCAGGTTCCTTAGACCTGTGCTTTTGCTAATGAACTTCATCAGATATCAGCCGAAAGAAACACTGCTTATGTGATGGAGGACAGAGTAGGTACAGACATACAGAGTCCTGAGATCTAGTACCTATTTGGAAAACAGATCTCATAATTCTTTCTTTTCACTTTCCAGGTATCTTGCAATATATTCAGAACTCTCCCACCTAGTGACAGCAATGAATTTGATCCAGAAGAAGATGAGCCCACCTTGGAGGCATCGTGGCCACATTTACAGGTTTTCAATAATTTATCTCAGAAATGCTTAATGTATATAATTTTCTCAGCTGCTTTTTACCCTGTGAATCTGAACTGGTCTATAAGACACATTTATTAATATTGTTCATGGCTATAGTATAGTGCCTACAAAGATGGGAGAGAGTACTTTATGCAGTTTTCAAATGTCAAAGCTTCCTTTCACAATTGTATTGATGGTGCCACTCATATTCTTGTTTTCCTTCACTGATTTAAAAACTATTCTGCTTTCCAAACTGCTCCACTGCACAAGTGTCTTTCAGCAATTTCAGCGAGAGCATTGTGGAGATGATACTGCTCACAGTTTTGCTTTACAGAGGGTAGTTAATTTTCATACAAAAGTCCACAGGTGTTGGTAGGTGATCAGAAATATGAATGAGAATCTATGCCTATCTAAGTCTTCCTTCCTCTTCCCTTGTCAAGACTTGCCCTCTGGTGTTTGTAGCAGGGTGCATGCTCACTGTTGTGTATCAGTCCTTCCTCTGTACCTCAAGTGCCAGCACAAGGTATTTTGAATAAAAACCATAAACTAATTTTGGAGAAAGAATCACTGGTGCTAATGCAGTAAAATCCTATATAGAAAATACAGATGCAGATTCTGTCTGTGTTAGTCAGGACAACGACTTACACCACTAGTAAATTTAGAAGAAGTTTGTCTGACAGGTAACAGTTTGTGGAATCTGGAAGTTTCTGTGAGCAAAGGAGCACGGTTTATCTCAGCTTGAAAAGAGGATTTTATTGAACAGTTGCATGTACAGTCCTTGCCTGTGAGGAGTTGGTTTCACTCTTTTATGCTACAAATTTAGAATTTGTTGAAATGTAGGTTTTATCTCTCATATTAAGAAAAAACCAAAAACCAAAAAACCAAAAAAACAAAGCCAAAACAACCCTCTTAAAAACTTCAAGGCAGCTCTGCCTTCCTGGAAGCAGCACAGGCATGTGTATCTGCTATCTTATGTTTGTTGACAGTAGTGCTGTAATTTTGGAAGTCATTATTTACATGGAAATGATGGCATTTCGTAGCTGGTGGTTGAGTTACCCTTGTCAGGAAGAAAGAAATGCACCAAAGTATTTGTCAGGAGTTAATGGAATCTGTCTTCTGATGATTTAATATTAGTTATGTAAACTGTCACTTTTTCCATATCATATTTCTAAACCTCTCCCCCTTTTTGATTTCCTATCCTCTTAGAGAACACTGACGTAAAGCAGCAACAGTATTTCAGCATATTGGTGTTAGCGTAGAAAAGTTCAAAATTATTTTAAAATGTAATTGTTAGTTTCCTTTCTCCTTTCAGTATCAATATTCATACTCTGAAGTCAGAAAAGAAAAAGTTTTAAATAGCTGCTCCTCTTGAAAAGGTTCAGCAAAAAGGCCACAGCAGTCTGTGTTTCACTTCCCTTCCTTTTTGCCTGTTTTTTATACTCTTCTTTTTCTCCACTGTATTGAAAGTCTGTTACTGTCCCGCTGAATAGTTGAGGCAGAGATGGAATTGCTTGAAAGTAAGCAGGTTTTCCCCAGCCTGAGGCTAATCTTTACAGTAAGTTAGGAACTTCTGAATAAATTCTGGTTTGTATTCTTCTTCTTTGTTTCAAGCTGTAGTAAAAGCTACTCTAAGCAGTTTCTAATTTAATTTAAATATTTCCAACTGTTTCCCCAGCCTTTTCAGAATTGTAATGTCTGTATTTAATGTGACTTCAGCCATTCAGAGGGCAGTTTAAATGTGCTTTCCAATTACTCTCAGAAGCTTTACAAGATGATAATAAGCATTACAAAATGGCAGTTCCTGTTCTTGATAATGCAGTGTCTTTGACTGGACTTAAATAAGCAAAACTAACTTTGAAAGGTCATATAATTAATTGTAACTCTAAGATAGCAGTTTGATAAAGGAGAAAAAGCTTTTTCATTTTTTTCAACCTTTTGCTCTGTGGAAAAATAAGCATTTTATCTTCTAGGAAAAGAATTTAGTGAAAGACTTTAAAATATAAGCAGCAATCAAGTCATAAACTAAAACATGGAATTTTATTATTTTTTCTTTTGCAGCTTGTATATGAGTTTTTCATACGATTTTTGGAAAGCCAAGAATTTCAGCCCAGCATTGCCAAAAAATACATAGATCAGAAATTTGTATTGCAGGTAAGCTGATGTTTATTCTAAATTTAAGGCTTCATTCTGCTTTTGAAAAAAAAGTCTTTAAAAATATTTCGTTGAGAATTTGAAAATGTAATTTTATTTGCAACAGAAAAAGTCTAAACAAGCATATACAGTGAGAGTTTTCAGTCTATGAAGGTAGGAGAAATATGTGTGTGTGTCTTTATATGTCAGTCTTGTTGCTATAGATATATAAAATGGATGGTTTGTATCCAGTTTTGATACCTTAATCAAAATATTTGACTTACTGGTTATGAGAGGGAGCTGAAGCAGTAATTGTTGAAAAATGAAAGGTTTTGCTATCAGGTAGTCCAAAAATGCTTCTGTCTAGAAAGACAAATGCCTGGTTTAAGGTGTCTTAATGTTGTTAAAATATTTCTGGTGTCAGGGGAGAGTATTTCTCTCTTCTGTCTCTGCTGGAGAGCTAGCAACAGGGACAGAAGTTCATCAGGAAACCTATTCCCAGTGCAGTTCTGAAAACGGTGATGCTGTAGTGGTCGGGAAGGAAGTAAATCAAAAGGACTTATGAAGTTCAAGCTCTATTAAAAGCATGGATGAAGTAGCATCAATAATAAACAACATCGGCAAAGAATATGTACCTTTATTTTTGTAGTTTGCTTACCATTATTATGGCTAAATGGAAGAGATGGGTTCTGTTACTTGGTCAGCTGGTAGCCAGGGTTTTTGTGTTTCAGATTTAACCTTCTTCCCTTCTTCGTCCTTTTGTACAAGCTAGGCTTTGTGTATGCATTGTTGTTTCACTTGAAACTACAGTACTTGCTCTTCTATGGGGAGGAATTTTTTCCAGGCCTTGACAGACATGAGAACAGAGGTGGCTGATGGAAGGTGTTTTCTGGGATAAGCCAGGAAATTCCACAGATATGACTTTTGTCTTCAGCTTTTGGGAATAGGCCTGCCTTCTGTTCTCTGTTCCCATCATGAATTTTTGTGTAACTGCAAAGTCAGAAAGAACTTCAATGCTGCCTATAGCTTGCTTTTGAAATCGGAGAAATTTAGAAAGATTCCTACTTAGTCAGAAAAAGAAGTTTCCTTGTGGGCTGAGACTTGAATAAAAGCCAAACTAAAACTGGCAGGAGACACGCAGTGTTTGTGAAGACCAGTCTCTACCACTTTGTCCTACAGCTTTTATTTTTCCCTATAGTGGTCAGGCAGTAAAAGTAGTGCTTTTCCTGACCGTGTGTATTATTTCTATGGATAACTAAAACCATAGCAAAGAGAGCAACTTCTGTCCCTAAATTCAAAGATTCAAAGGAGGGACTTCAGTTTCCTTCTTAATATTGCAGACCTTCTTCACCCTACAGAAGCAGCAGGATATTTATGTTTTATCCATTTTCTAAATACAATGTTTTTCACCCAGATCAAGCCTCTGTGGTGGAGTTCCCTTTTTGTTCATCTAAATGCTGACTTGAACAAGGGGCTACACCAGTCTGATTGTACAGTTACCTGGTGGAGATGTAAGAATATGCATGGGAAGATAATCAGTCTACAGGTTTTTCCAGACTGATTTTATTTTCTTTATTAGGATTGCGGTAGAAGAAATGTTTGGTTCCACTTAGAAATCTAGGGAAAATAATTCCTGGATGCTCCTATTACATGCTGCTAGACTTGGTCATGACTTTTGGCATTCCACTCATGCCCTTTCAAGGTGTTCAAACATGTTAAAAAGTTTGGAAAGGCAGAATGAGTCTAAACCAAGGATATTACTTTTTTTATTTTAAATCCTGTTAGTGGTTATTAAATCTACTAAGTGAAAGAATGGTATCTACTGAAAGAGAGAAATATGACATTTTAAAACCATCATATCTGAAAATGTATGATATTACAGTTTAGAGTTCAAAAGAATTCTAAGAAGTCCTAAGTTCTGGCCATATGGTTAAGTGACGCATTTTTACGTATTACTGTGCACAGTGTGTCAATTTAAAATGCACTTTTTTTCTGTAAGAAGTTAATGTTGAGCTGTATAGATGTAAGGAAATGCATCTCTGTGTGTGTTTGTCTTCAGCCTGTAAGTACCGGCTTGTCCTTCCACTTCTTACTGTATTTGTTGTGTGTCTAGAGCAGTTCCTTAGAATCTGTGACTATAGACCATTTACAT
>JAVHNF010056996.1:0-10887 GCA_034783455.1 Micropsitta finschii
AAGAGTGTTAAGTCAGAAGTTGAGCATGTCTTAACAAGGTGACTACAGAAATAAATGTGGATGGCCTCTTTGTGTGCCTGCCAGCCTGCCAACCGTTTACTGAAGAGGGGGAAGGAAGGGGTGGTGGGAAGTCACCTTCTGCTTTAAAACACACTTCAGGTCAGCTTTCTGCTCAATAGAAGCCACATTCAGTTTATTTCTGAGCTGTCACTGCTGCAGAATGGCTCCTGTTTGAGGGGTATTCTGTGAGAAGACTAACTGTAATTGGCAATCCATTTCTTCATTTCCATTCTACGGCCAGCCTTGACGAATTAATCACAATCAAATACAGGCTGCGGGAAGGGGGCAACCTATGTAGCACGGGAGAAAAATGAGGCCTCATGCCAGCATGACAGACTAATCTTTCAGTTCACCCCATTAGACTGAACGAGGGGACTTGTTGGTGTGCCTGTCGCCAGCACGGCCCATAAACAAACTGTTCACTCTCAGTGCTAGGGTTTGGCAGGTGCAATAAAGGTTATTGAGTGCCACGCGGGACCTCATCGATCACTGCTGTGGGATGGGGATCACCTGGATTAGTCCTGAGGAGGAAGGCTCACTGGGCTGTGGCTTACAAGGTGCCTGTAGTGAGCTCGACCTAAGCGATGTTGTGATTTTGTGTCTGATCCCATAGGAGCTGAGGTGGCTCCTTGGTTTGGGTGGATCTGTTATGGCTACTGTACAAGAAGCCTGTCACCACAACGATTATTGCTCACAGATCTGAGCAAGGATAGTCTCTGAAGTCATGCCAGGGAATAGGACCTAGGTTGGTTCCAGATGGGAAAGGAAAGAACTTGAAGAACTAGATTTGTTTTGTCAGCTATAGAAAAAAGCTTGAGATCTTCTGGTAGATGTTTTAGTTAGCTTTCTTCTTTTGTACTTGTTGGAATGGTGCAGCACGTGTGGCTTCTAGGGTTGTATTTGGAAAATGAGACCCTATTTTAACTAACCTACTCATAATAATATTCTTTGTACTATCTACTGTTTGCATTTTAGGTTTTTGAATGCTAACTAAAACGGAAACAAAGCTAAATTCATGCTGGTGTAAGTCGATATACATTGGTTTCAGAGAAGCTATAGGCGTTTACAGTAGCTGTGAAATATTCCATTGCATTTAGAGGAATAGATGCTGCTTTTATAATAGACTCTATTTACTTTGACTCTAATTTCATTGACTTCAGCAGAAGAGAAGTGTGGTTCAATGTATCATACCTTTCTTATAACTTTCATTTTGGGCAGAGAAGACTTTGTTATCTTGAAAGAGTATCTAGCCTCTTGGAAAGAGCATTACTTTAAAGTCTGATTTGTAAGCGATTTGTGTGTGTCCCTCTTTTTATTCCTTTCAGTATATTAGTTATATGTGAAAGAGTGGAGAGCTTGCTTTCCTGTGTATTACTAGATGATAAACCATATCTATCATTTTCCAATTTTGTTTTGGACAATGCAGCATATCTCTTCTTTTTTTCCCCTTTCCCTTCTCTCTGTGATGTTTGAAAGAACGCTTTAACAGAAATAATGTGCAATACCATTTATAGGCTAATAATTTACTGTATGTGATGCTGTGGCAGTGGAAGACTTTCCGTCCCCTTCTGTTTTCATTTCTTTCTGGAATAAGAGCATTAAACCTTTGCTTTTCAAAGAGTTGGAAGTATCCCATATGGAAAATATCATTTTTCATCACACGTTGTGACTTGTTCTGTCAAAAGAAACCAAATTCTGCTTTGCTTAGTCAAACTGAATAGCACTTACAGGTCACTTGTTGAGGAAAGTACTGTTCAATGTGAATAATATTATGCTGATCCTGACTGGGGAGGGTCTGCTTCAGACATCCCTGAGCTGAATAAGAGCTGGTATAAATGTCAGCACATTGTTCCAGCTGGCAGGCGGGTCGCATGTTTTCTGTATCCATTTTCCTGTTTCTCAGTTCTTGTGATCAAAAGCACGTTTCTAAAATGGAGAAGCTGACAGCGTGAAATGTTTGGCTTTTAGATGAGGAAAATGCAGAACAGGAAGATCTAGAACCTAATCTTAAACCAGTTGCATCCTTAGGATAAGAGTAAATCAACTGTTCCAGCAGTGACCAGTGTAGTTTAAGCTTTATGTAACAGTTCACTCTCTAGTGTTGGGAGAAATGAGCATCAGTTTTATGCAGAATGCATATTGATGTAAATTGCCCGGTGTAGGCTGCGAGCTGTAGACAGTACAATCATAATAGCTTTTCAACTGATGCAGTTTTATGGCTTCAGAACATTAATCATTTTCTTATGCCTTTAATTGCCATAAGGTAGTTACATCTGTGTCCATAATAGGTGCTAAACATTATGCCACTGATAGGTTTTTAACCATTCTTTTTGTCGTAACTAGTAAACACAATATAGCAGACCATTATGAGTCCAGAACTTATTTTTTTTAGCCAAGTGCCATTAGGAACATTACTGCTGTAAGACAACAACATTTTGAGCTACATTTGCTACCTGATTGTAGTTTTACGGAGTCTTTTTCCTGGCCTTAGGAATGAGAGAAGAGAACAATTCAATCACCAGGCATTGCTTAATTAAGAGGTGATTTTTGTCTCTTCTAGAAAAATAAAGTCTAGTTCCCAAAGTGAACAGAAAAGAAAAGTACTGTGTTTTCCACAGTGCTAAATCCAGTATTGAAGAAAGTGGTAAAAGAAAATTGTGGAGGTAAGAGAAAATTAAGTCACTGAGAATGATAAAATATGGAGCCGTGATGGTCAGTACTCTAGGAATCTTCTATTTTATTTTGCCATTGACTTCATAAGTTATAATTTACTAGTTTTCAGTAAAGCAATGGTTTACTGATGCATAGTAGTAGGCTCTTAACAAAGGAAGATGTGAGGTTCAAAGCTCCCTTTCAATCAAAGCTATCATCCATGATGCAGGTAATGTGGGTACATATTGGGAATGCTTCCCTGTCATTCTTAATGAGGATTTCATGTTGTGGAATCTTATACCAGTCTTGCTGTGACCTGATTAATGAGTTGTCACCATTTTATTGACTATAGGCAATTGGAGGCAGTGGTTGCATTTACCATGCTTGCTAACCACAAAGTGGAGAATGTACAACTGACAAACTTGACTTTACAAGAATCTCTAGCTGTTTAATTTACGTGCACACACAAGGTTTTGTTAACTCCCCATGTAGATTTTCAATTGGTGTTTTCCAAAATTATGCAGAAGCGATGCGGAAATACCTAACTACTACTGAACTTCCTTAATAGTGCCGGGATATTGAGAATTGTCCCACTAAGGGCAGACAAAGATGTTCTAGTTCATGCATTTGATGGTAAAGAATTCAATTCCAACTCCTTTCTTAGCTTGTTTCGTGTTTTCAAGATTACTGTTCCTAGTAGTTGACCTTCTTCTGAGTTTCCCATGTTGATTACTTGGCATTTATGCTGACCTTAACTAAGCTGAACAGTTTCTGAAAAGGAATAGATAGAAATGTTTCTCCATCAGCACTTATGCCAGTAAAACATAGACTTTTAGTTCATAAAGATGTATTATGTTTAAATTACATGTCATTTGAAGAAATTATCTATTTGAAAAACAATTACATTGGATGATGACTTATGTTTACTTAATAGACCAATTGTTCCAAATTATTGAAGTTTCACAGTATCAAAGCTCCTGGCTCCAAAGAGGTCACCTTGATATTTGCACTGAATATATTTCAGCCTTGGCTTCCCATTTTATCATTCTCGGTGTCTTAAGTTTTCTCTTACCTCCACAATTTTTTTTAATCTACTTATTTTTATCATTTGTTTTTATGACTCTTACTGTCAACATATTTCACTGGTTTTCTACTTACTAAACAAAATGGTTCTGCCTGAATTTCATGTGCAGTCTTAATTTGTAACCTTTAATGTATGATCCCTGCTATTTAGCTTACTCTCTATTTATTGCTTATTTTTGTGACTGCCTACTAAATACATTAATGTCTGTGGATCTCTAAATTATAAGGCTCTTTTCTCCCCCTAAAATGTCAGAACCGATGATGAAGCTCTCTTCCTCTTCCTTCACAACAAATCTAAATATCCTTAGTAAACACTAGGAGGTAATCATGTGCTTCAGTCCAATCCTGAATTATCTGTCTGTAATTTGCAGCCTTTAAGACGGTATCATCACATTAATACGTGTTGGATACAGATGCTTACAAGATACTTCGCTTAAAAAATAAACCCAACCAGCAAACAAGCAAGAAAACCACCAAACCACAACCAAAACACCCAGACAATCCAATCTAAGCACTCTTTGGCTGCACCAGTTCCACCAGCTGCTGCAGTGTTCATCCCACAGACTCCTTCAGCTGCCCCATGCCAGCATTCACAGCCTCTCCAGGTCTATCAGTCTACCTGTTTGCTGATCCATTTCAATCCCAAGGAGGATGGATGGAAAAAAAGCCTCCTAGATTGAAGCTGTCGAAACCAACCCATCCCACTTGATTTGGACCCAAACGAAGAGTGTTTACACAAACATTTCAGCCAGCAGGTCTGAATGTGGCGCAGCTCCAGGGGGACACAGATTTGCTGCTTGTGGCAGGAGCATCTACATGTGTTGAAACTGGATTTAGAAGGTGGTGTTTTTTCACACTCTGAACTTGGTTTGCTAAAATTAGTGTGGGGAATTTTTCATTTGGTTCTTGAGTTTTCGGAAGTATCTCAATTCTTTTTGAATCATCCGTTATTTTCAGTGTGTACCTGGTGATGGTGGTATCCTACTCTTACATACACAGAACATTAGAGATATATGTGGAATCTGATGGGAACTGATAGGAAACAAGATCCATATTAAAATTTCAGCACAAGAAATGTCCCAGAAGCTCACACATTCATTGTTTCCTCCTTTGGCTTAGCACTATTTATTGCACACTCTCTCTCTCTTCAAATAGTGTTCTAAGCAGTTTTGAATCTGTTTGCAAAAGCTACTCTGACTGCTCTCTTAGTGGTTTTTTTTCCTCCTTCCTGCTCTTTCAATCTGTATCGAGATTCTTTCCAATTTCTTACTTGATAGGGGGTTTATTAATTCAAGTTCATTTCCCTTCTTCTGGTGTTTGCGTGAACTCGGATACCTTGCGGCAATTAGTCTTTCTCTTTGCTCATATTCATTTGTGTCATATAGGCTTAATTGTAATCTCCTATTTTCTAAGGAATACAAATCCTTCTTTGACCCTTATGAATTTCAGAGATCCTTTTTTCATTCGGATGTCCAACACTTTTTTTCTTCTGTATTCCTAGAATACTTCTAAATACCAAATGCTGGACACACGATGGTTTTAACATGGTTTGGTTGGCAACTATTACAGTGTTAGTATAACTTAGTTATTCTTAACTATCTTAGATAGTGGCTGCACCTTTGATGGCTTTTCAACATGATTTTTAGCAATGTTCAGACTTGCATAACCCTACACACTTCGTCTGTTCTTTTCCTGTCTTCAGGTAGTTACTGCAAGTTCAGTAGCGTTTATTTGCATAAACAAGCTGGATGAGATTATTTTGCAAAGCTCGTATATAAATAAGTATACTTCAAATAAGCATCGGTATTGATCTCATTGGGTTTGACTCATCAGTGCTGTGAGTTTTCTTGCTTTGTTGTGGAGGTCCTTTTTTTAGCAATTGATTTATAAAAATCAACCTTTATTTCTGCTAGAACAACAGTCTGTTAGTTTTCTAAATCTAACTAGAAAAATCCAACTGGAATTGCTTCCCTGCCCCCAAAAGTGCTACTTTGATTGGTTTTGAACAAACTCTTACACTGGTTTCACCAGCGTAAGAACTCTCATGCCTTAATTTTCCATTCCCTGCCTTTTTTATAGATTTTCTCCCGCATATTGTTGTGCCTTCAATTTGCAGGCTTTCAAAATGCTTTGGTGAAAGAAAAACAGAGTAGTTAGACTGTTTTATGCCATCTAAATCTGTGGTAGTGTGGTGGCTTGGCCTTGGCTGCCAGATGCCTGCCCAGGCACTCTCTTACTCCTTCTCCTTGACAGGACTGGGACAGGGGTTGGAAATAAGGTGGAAAAGGTGGACCTGGCTGCAGCCACCATGGAACTGCCCCAGTCTCTCTTCACAGGGGCCCCATGGAGGCCAGAAAATACTATGAAGTCTTGTTTTAATTTAGACATACTGTTTGCCATCTTGTCCATGGTCACTGCAGTGGATGGAGGAGAGTGTGTGAAGTGCCTTTTTCACTCCAAAGGCTTAGAGCTGGCAGAGGCTCTTTCACCCCTCCAGGTAAGTCCTGCAAGGAGAGTTGAGCTAACATCTCTACATCTGCTGTAATTGCCATGGCCAATCTATATTTTGTCTCATACAGTGATAATTTTCTTTCCTTGATGAAGTTTTGGAGGTTTTTTTTCTGGTTTCTGTCCCCAAAGATGTGGGGAGGACTGTGCTGTGGTAGGTGGTGAATGCATATCAATAACTCACTGAAATACTCCTGACCTCACTCGATGCTGCAGAGGTATTTTTCACAATCTGGAGATGTGCAGCTGTCATGTTAATGCAAGCTGTTTTCAATGGATGTATAGAGTGGACTCTGATGAAATTAATGCAAATCACATTAGCTAAAGCTGCTCCGTGAGCATGACTCTAACACATTCAGGTTTGATTATGTAAAAAGCTTTTGAAACTGACCCCCCTTCTTTTTTACATTTATCCTAATGAAAGATCTTTTATTTTCTCTGGTTTGCTTCATTAAGTAATAATCAATGAGGTTTCTATGTCCAATAAGCTTACATGTTTTTCTGTATGCCTGCCTCTAAGCTACCTGGGATGTCATGTTTCTCAGAGGATTAGTTGTGTTTGCCTGTGGTGTAGAGCAGGGAGATTTGCCTCGGAAGCGTCATTTTCCCCAGGCATGACATGGGTCACCTCATGCTCAGCGTACACACAACATAGATTTAATAAAGCTCTGGAATAAACCACTTTTGCTGCTACATGGCTATGTCTACACGGAAATCAAGCTGGGAGGTCAATTTTCACTGAAGGACTGAGCTTGCAGGTGCCTGGCTTTTTAAGTGGAGGTCTTTAAATCTCAGTTGTCTGACAAGTGGTAAGAAATTTACATTGAAATTGTCCAGATCAGCTTCTTATTTGTACTGGGTTGGTGGATAAAAGAAATCTCTTAGCCTTCCATATCCTTCGCTGCTTGATTTAACCAACCATACCATAGGCTCCTTCTTTGCAAATATGGACATCGCTTCTGACTACAGTACTTGTCATTTGCATTGGCATTTTTCTTCTTTTATCAATTTGGATATTGTTCAAAAAGACATGGAAAGTGTGTGTCGGGGGTTTCCCCCCACCCTGAAAAATGATGTCCTACAAGGTGAAATCATTTGATTTTAAAGCTGGATTTACCAGTGTCGATTTAACCAGAAACACTGATGTTTGATAAACCTTTCTAAACATTAGGAATTTCCTTGCTAAAGCAGAACACATTTGCTTGTATGATTAAAAGAAAATAAAAAATCACCGTGACAACTTGTCAGAATGCATGCTGGAAATGTTACTTAAAACAAGTGTTAATAAGACCTAAAGTTCATATCAAGCCTAAATTGGATTGGAATTTGTTGGATTGGAAGTGCCATTAACTAGTTATTTAATTTCCTTTTTTGATTGAAGTATGCAAGACTCAGTAAATGCATAATTGTGAGTGAAATGCAAATTAGAGATATTAGCAGAAAACATATTTTTTTAGGAATACTTGTTTGACAGCTAATGCTGTGAACTTCTGGCACACTGAAGAACCTGATGGGATCTGGGATATTTTCTTGATCAGCTGCTGTTGTTGGGTTTAAAAGGCAACTGATGCTAGAGGCTGTTTGTCAGTCAACAGAAGTGCTGCAGTAAGGGTATATATAATTAGCATGTGACTGAATTAGTCCTTATAAACAAAAAAAAAAGGGAAGAGTCAAGGTTATCCTAAAGTTTGTTATTTTTGTATTTTACCCATTAATCGCTTGTTCTGTACTCTTCAGCATATGGGGACTTGCTAAGAGCATCAGAAGTATGAGATACACAGTTGCAACTGGTCAGGCTTGCTGAAATTTTAGCGCTTTATAATGCAAGTTTTCATTATCCTTTCTTTAAACCAGTTTCCCCATTAATCCTATCCCTCAAAACCTTTCTAATTCTTCTTTTCTGTATATTGCTATGTTCTCAGGCAACAGAACAAGCAAAAAGGTGCAACATGGGTAGGTAGTTTCAATGACTTTTGGTGACTTTGGTGCAATTTTTGCTCACAGAGTTGCTGCTATACAGCCTGAAATGAAGCATCTAGAGTAAATTGGTTGGTTGCTAATACAGAAGCATAGAATAGAGTAAGGTACACTGTGACCTTTGCTGGACAAAAAGGAGGATCTGTACTTTCAGATGGAGCTCACCACTTGCTGGTCAAATGACTTCTACAGAAATAAAGCAGCATCTAGGCAAGGAGGAAAAAAGTGCTTCCTCTTAAAAAATTAAGGTATAAAATGTTGTGACAGTGCAGTGGTGTGTCAAGTCAAACATCCTGCTCAAGCACTTATTTTAGCAGCATTCATATAGCTGGTGTTGATGTAGTGTGAAGTGCACTACTGTACAGTGAAGAACAGAAGCCAGTTAGCATCATATATAAAATGCTTCGCCCCCACCCCGTTCATCTAAACTGCATTGAACTCCAGATTATCCGGAAATATTTCAGTTTTGAGCTGCTGTAGTTTTCCTGAATATGATGGCTGCTGGGCTGTGTGACCCTTGAGTGTGGTTTTATCACTGCCTGAGGCAAGAAAGGAAAAAATCCACAGTCTGAATAATAGAGACAAAGCAGGGATCAATAATGCATTTGTTTTTAAGAGTAAATTAAATAGATTAAATATGCCTTGCGTAGTAGCTTGCTTTTTCACCCATCCCACCCTATGACTTTTTTCTATATGTGTCTTTTGGGGAAAAAGATAAAAGAATATCTTTACTTCCTTATTTTTTTCCTTATTCTCCCCACAAGGAATAAGTATGTGTTGTTTGAGCTGATTTTCTTTATGTGCTCTTAGGAAATCTTTGATTTCCCTTAGAGAGGAGATAAGAACTGTGCTTCAGTAGAAATAATGTCAGATTGTTTTGTTTGTTCTTGTACGTGTATGGCCTTCACCAAGTACTCTGTTGGTTTTAGATAATCCAGCTAGGTCTTTGGGTTGCATCTGTCAGAGCAATTGAATGTGGTGGAAGTGATTTAAAGGGTAGAGCCGGGCTGGCAGCGCTGTCTGTTTTCTTTGTGTGACTTTGTATTTTTGTCTGTTGCCTACGTATGTTTTATTCCTCTGAAGTTTCTCAGACTTTTTACGCTGACATCTCCCTTCATTTTGCTGTGGTAGCTTGTCTTCCCTCACGTGTGTATCCCCAAGTCCTTGTAACTCCTGTCACAATGTGCTGCCTGCTCCAGTTGAAATACCGAGAGCTCTAGCGAAGCCACCACCCTGGTATTGTCTCTGCTGAATTCAGCCCTCCTCCACCAAACCCCACATGCTGTCTTGCAGCAAGAGGTCCTCTGCTTCCTCCCTCTCCTCCTCTTTCCCCACCACAGCCTGCTGCACTCCAGTGCACTTTCCCAGCTCACAGTCTCTGTATAAAGATTCCATCAGCAAGAACTAAGAGCTGCTTACAGCAATTTCTCCCCCTTCTTTCCCTGCCCAGCAGGTAGTGGCAGATGTATTAGTAGACAATGGGGACTCAGCAAGGAGAGGCATGTCAAGAATGTCTCAACTTCAGGCGAGCCTTCAATTAGAATCTGCAATCAATTGCAAAATGCATTTCCATAGGGAACTGAGCTGTGCGAGGTCTGGGATCGTTGCTTCATTCCTGTTGCTGAGCAGCAGATATCTGGATGCTTAGGCTTTCCTCAGAGCTTAGAGGCACTGTGTGTCAAGGAGGGCCTGGGATGGTGTCAGTAAAGGTTAAGCATCACTGCACTGGACCATATTTTTTGTAGAAAAACCACCAGTTTCAAGTGGAATTCAGAGCGGGAGTTGGGGGTATTTGCTTTTGTCTCTTGCAGCATTAGCAGGGCACTTCAGGAAGGCAGGATTGATTCGCTACGTGTTGCTTCAGTTGGGAACAACAGGGCATTTTTATTTAAATCAGAAGGTAGAATAAGTGTTTAACCTTGTTGGAATTGTAACTACGACGAAGCCAATATCCCATTGCTGTTCAATTCAGTGTATGATGGGAGATTTCACAGTTGACTAGTGCTTTACACTTAGTTTCAAATTACTTTTGCTGTATTATGTTGCCACCCTACAAAAACAAGCTGCTATATACAGATAAGTAGAAGATTAAACACTCCGCATTAAGGAGCTCATGTACACTTTGCAACCTCTTTTCAACGTTTCTCTGTACAACACTTGTTTCAGGAATAGCAATTCTGGATACAGTGTAGAGTGTGACTTAAGAGGAATGATGTACTTGAGCTCATGAGCAGCTGCATACATGTGTCTAAGCGGGTGTGTAATTTATGCAAACACTGCATATACACTCTCGTAAGTAGGTTAATTGTGAAACTACCTGGGTAAGTGTATCCTTCAGTTGCATTTATGTCGTATATGCTTTCTCTTGCCATATGAGAATGCTGATTGCCAGAGTAGAGAGATCTTTTCCCTTTCAGTGTTGTGGTGGCACCTTTCTGCTGTTTCCCTGATTATGCTCAGCTTGAAGCCTTAACGTTGCACATGGCCATTAGAAACACCCTGACAGACAGAAAAGCTCCATCACGTAGAGCAGTAAACAGCACAGCTATGAAGCTGTTTGCTTCACAGATAGTCTCTGAGTATTGCTTGCTATATCTTTTAGATCGG
>JAVHNF010056996.1:15194-25702 GCA_034783455.1 Micropsitta finschii
CCCTCCCTTCTTCTGCAGCCAGCCAAACCCAGTGAAGTCTTGAAGAGGCACTGCTTGCCTGTACCTTACAGCTCATGCTTCTTTGCCTTTTTGTGCCCTTGTCCTTTTCAGTATTCCGGAGGAGCACTCACTGCAGTACCATGGACCAGTGTCACTCATTACTTTACCTGTTTTATCTTTTGTGAAATTGAGCCTTTAGCCAGAATTGCCTGAGCTGCTGCTCCAGCAGCCGGCTAACTGTGAGGGTCCTCGAGCTCATTTCTCTCCAGTAATTTGATTCCCACGTGCTCACTGAGATTGCTTTCTTGCTGAAAGGAAAAGTGGGGAAGGGGGTTGGGTGCACGTGCGGGAGCAGACCAGGAGTGTTATGGCAGGCAAATGCAGCTTAGAGATACAAACAACGCAGAGATGTGTTTAGAAAGATCCCATCTCACTTCATCTCCCTTTAACCCAGTCCTGTAAAACAACATGTTTTTCTCTTTGAGAATCAGAGACATGGGGTCTTTTGTGCTGAAGCAGGGATCAGGAGTCTAAATGCCATCCTGGTTCTGCATAAAGCAAATAAGGTAATTGTTTCATTAAAATTACCAGAAATGTGTGTAAAATACTTATTAATACTTTTTGTAACTGGTCATAAAAGGCTCCTATAGATTTCAAGATATTTTCTGAAATCATACACAGAATTCAAGGCTTTTTACTTTGGCCGCTAAACTATTTCTTTTATATTGTGGTTACTTGGGAGTAATTGAACACCAGTTTGCTAGATGAGCTTCTATTTAAGATAGGTTCGTATGGCAGCAGCCTCCTAAATAATGTACAATTTCCAGAGAGATTCTATAAAATTGTCAGTGCTTTATCACCGTTTTGGATGAATACCCTGCTGCAGGGGAGTGAAAAATAAGCCTGAAAAGTTAATCTTGCTGGAGGGAGAATTGGTCTGGAAATAAACCATTCAGTGTATAAACAATGGTATATCAGTTGCCTCAAATACACATTCGTCCCTCTGCATGGTGTTCGTTGTGTGTCCAGGCAGATCTACCACGCTCAGGCTGCAGACTTCCAATGTTAAAAGTCCCAGTTTGTTAGAGAGGATATTACTAATTGGAGCAGACGTTGTGCTTAGAGGTCTGTTATTTTGTATGATGAAAATGAGGCTGTTGGAAGTCCCTGCTTTGGGTTTTGTTAGTGTTCGTTACTTCGTGTCGTAAGAAATATGCCTTGATGATAGCGGCAGCGTTATTAAATGTCACAGGAATATATTTTCCTAGCATTAGTGGAAGTATCCACAGTACCACTTGTAGGATCTTAGATCATTTTCCATCTTGAGCCCTGAAAAAAAGAAAATATATTCAAAAAAATAAAAAATATGCTTTATTGAGAAGTGGGTGCAAAGGACGCACATGTTAAATGTCTGTATTACCCAAACATTGACTATTTTACTTGCTACTCTTGCTGGATAGTTGTCACCTATCACTTCAAAACACACAGTACACACGATGCTGGGCAAAATCCTTGCAAAGTCTAGTTACAGGGAGTAATATTTTGGGGATGTGACTTGGTGTGGAGGGATTCTCTTCTTCCCCCCTGTTCCCCCTAATGTACTGGTTCACAAGTTCTGAAAAAGGATAAAAGAAGATAAGAGTTTGGAGAGTGACAGGATGAGTTTGGAGGATTTCCTGCAGTAATGGTTGGTCTTAAGGGTCTCTTCCAACATTGTTGATTCTATCATTATGTAATGTGTCAGGTCAGAAAGCTGGACAAATCAACTAATGTGCGATGTCTGCATTTCAGCTTATGGTGCAGGGGTGATGTACGATGTAAAAAAGGCTGGATGTATGCCAGCTGTATGCCAGATTTCACGACTGTTTCTATCTTGCCCCTTTGCTTGCTTGTACGCTGTACCTGCAGCTCCACCTCTTCAAAGACTTTTCTATTAATCTAACCTACTGAGAGCTATTCATGCAGCTGATGGGGTTTTATTTTTCAGCCCTCACAAAAATGATTTGCTGCCCTCAAGTTAGGAATTTAAAGGAAAATTAAATTAAGGCTGCCTAAGTAGTGAAAGCATCTTTAGATTTGATAGATAGAGACCATCAAAGCAAAATGTCTGCATCCCTGGAAAGATATCTGATATTGTTTATTGCTAGTATATCATGCAACATCAGGCCTTAAATTCATACGCTTATGCTTCATGAATGCCTTAATTTCCAAAGGTGTCTGTTATATTTTAGGTCACAAATGCCTGTGGCATTAGGGTCATAGTGTTGTATAGGTCTGCTGACAGATGGATTGAAGAAAGCAAGCTTTAAGAAAGCATTTATACCTTAAGAAATGTCTGAATTACTATTCTATGATTCTATGAAATGTAAGCCTAATATGTGTTATTGTGATATATATGTTGTATTGTTGCCTGCTTAGGATGACACATGTAGCTCTCTATTGTCTGTATTCCTCTTGAGCAGTGGAACTTTCCTAGAGTAGAGTTTGAAATAATGAATAAATAAGTTAAAATGCAATAAAATAGTCACTGGCTCTATTTTCAATATGTTTAGCTGGGTAAAAAAAGTAATTGATGTTACCTAAATTAATTGATGTTGCCTTTATGCAAATCTGTGAAGAAGGGAGTTGTTCAACTGTATTCCCCAAATAGTCCAAATAGATGGGGGAATAAGGCAACAGTTCTGTTTTCCTGTATGTGTAGAAAAATACGTGCCTTTTATTTATCTCTTATTTCTTCTGTCTTTAGGTTTTCCAAATGAGCCTGCTGCTGTCATTGCCCTTAACACTATTAAGGAATGGTTAAGCAAGAATCACAATGAGGTATGGAATAAAATATAAATTTCCCAGATTTCTCTTTGAGATTATTGATTTTGACTCCAAAACTCTGGAAAAAGTAAACATAGGCTTGAGCCTTCAAAGTCTTTTATTATTTAGTCTTAAAACCAATGAAAACAGGTCAGGACAATATAGCCGGCGAAGACTGTTATGTTTAAAAGCTACACTGGAGTTGAAGGGAAATACCTTTGTTTGAAACCATACTGTGCGTTTCCTGTGCATTGTGATCTTTCCTGGCCAAGTAAAAGACTATTCTCTTCCTAAACTGCTTCTGAGCGTCAGATTTTTTGTGTAATGATGAGGAGAATCTTGGACAGGAAATGTATATACCAGTTGTCAGTAGAAACGGGCACCAAAGGTCAGTGGTGTGCCAGGGCTCACTTTACAGTAAAGAACTGTATGATCGTGTTTTCTGTTGTAGTTAATTTTTGGTTTGCTCATAGTTAAGTGTTAGTTTTTCCCTGGAACACTCACTAAATATGGGATACAACTGTGAATTTTTAACAGGACTGGTCTTCTTCCAGTGACAACGTGATGGTGATTATTTTTACAAGGCAAAAACGCATGCTTTCAACAGAATGATCTCCATATCGTCCCTTTCTACTTCTCTCTTTCTCAGGTTTGAGCTCCTAGCAGGCTGATAGTTCCTAGTGTTGATCTGGAGAAGTGACAGAACCAATAAAATAATTATGATGTCTTAAACTGAAGATGTGCCTGTTTCCTCCGGGTGACAGCTAGCACATTTCAGACAGCTGGAGTTGTTCAGTATTTTGCCTGAATATATGTAACAAAGCATCCAGTGGAGAAGCACTGGATCCAGGGGCGTAATTAGTAGGATTTTTCCTCTAGCAGCATATTCAGGGGGTCTTTTTGTCCTGAGAATCTGATGTGTGAGGGTCTGAATTTAGCAGTTTTATGTGGTTTGTTTTGGTTTTTACCAGCTGAACTGAAAGGAAATACTGTGTTGAGATTTGAATGCTAAATTCCAGAAGGTATACTAAGGAGTGTTTGGACACTGGTTCTTTGTAGTTGTAGTCTGTTAGTATGTAATTTTAATGCTTAAGTGTAAGGCTAGAACCTCTCTGTTTGTGCTGCTTTGCCATCTTGTAATTTCTCTGTGTTGCATTTTTACTGCGTAATTTTAACAAATAGGCTAAAAATCTTTTTTTGGCTTCAGAAATAAGCTTTTCTGCCTCAAAAGCTGAGCATGTTTTGTATATACATCCCTTAATTACTTTTCTCTTAGTGTTATTACAAGAAACCTGACTTCATTTGGCAGACTGCCTGTTACCTTTCCCTCCTTCTTTTAGTTAGTGTGTCACTTCCACATTTTTCTGGGTCACTCCATAGAGTTCAAGTGAGTTTCTCCCCTTCTCCTTAGGAAGATCCATGTCTGTTTTGGAAGAGTACTTGCGGTTCATAGCAGGTAGAGATAGAAGTGACAGTATTTATGATATATGTTCATTACCTGTGTTTGCAAAATGCCACTGTACTTAGGATCCACGCAGATTAGTGTAAACTATGGGCACTGACTATGCATGGTTCCTCCTTTCTCACTCTATAACAAATTCCCGTCTAATTCTTGGCCTTCTTGGCTCCCTAGCTCTAAACCTCCTGTTTTGCTCCCCACAAACTCCAGTTTAATCTGAAATCTTTTTAAATAAGTAACTGTAGTTTACAATGCTTGGACAGTGAATGGAGCCCAGGCTGTCTTGACTACAAAACAATAGGTAAAAGCTGTCTTACTGAGCTTACATCACAGCTGGGTTTTGAATCTTGGACTAGTATAGCTAATAGATGTTATATTAAATGTTTCCTGACACCCTGAATGCCAAACTCGCCAGGTTGGTCTCATGCTGTTTGATGCACTACAAGATGCACACGTGATGTGTTTGATGCAGTTATTATATATCGATGAATATGACAATTCAGAGGTAATCCCCAAGAGCTTTTGTTGTTTTCAGAGGGAGTACTAGATGTCAGGCAAGATACATTTTGAGAGTCCAGTTACCAACAGCTTTGTACTTTTCTTGTACAAAGCTTCCCCTCTTCATAGGGTTGTTTGTCCATCTACTGGCTTGAATTTTGGACTATAGCATGCTTGCATGTTTTACACGTCATAGGTAGGTCAGCAGCAAAACAAAAATACTGAACAGTTGTATTGAAGATAGCAGTAACTTGTGCAGTGAGAGATCTTGGAGAAGCATACTGTTGGCTTGCTGTTGTTTAATGCATATAGCATGGTGAGCCTAGTTAGTCTGATTTAAATGACTGGGCATAGCTCTGGGCCAGGTGTTTAGGCTGAGAAAGTTGGAGCTGTTCAGCCTGGAGAAGAGAAGGCTGCATGGAGACCTCATAGAAGCCTTCCAGTATCTGAAGGGGGCCTACAAGGATGCTGGGGATGGACTATTCATCAGGAACTGTAGTGATAGGACAAGGGGTAATGGGTTAAAACCTAAACAGGGGAAGCTTAGGTTAGATATAAGGAAGAAATTTTTTACTGTGAGGGTGGTGAGGCACTGTAAGGAAGGTGATGAGTGCTCCAACCCTGGAGGCGTTTGAGGCCAGATTGGACAGAGCCTTGGTCAGCATAGTCTACGGTGAGGCATCCTTGCCCATGGGAGGGGAGTTGGAACTAGGTGGTCTTAAGGTCCTCTCCAACCCTAACTATTCTATGATTCTATGATTTTTAGGAAAAGCAGGTTATCTTTGGTGTATGGTCATGTTTACATGATGAAGAGAACTGTATAAAACAGCTTGTAAAATTTCCAGTGTATGGATGAATAATATCCATAAATTTTCCTAAAATAGTTCTATGTTTCTACTCATGTCTCTCATGTCTAATTTACTTTGGATTATTAGCATTTCTCATTACTAATTGGCTATATGCATCACCTTCACACACTCATGGGTGGATTGAAAATAAGTTCTTTTACACTACCAATAAATTATTCTGTCAATTTATTCTAATTTTTAGTTTATGATTTAACACAATGCTTTCAAAAAATAGCATGCTGTAGCTAAATGTTTCACTGTACATTGTTCCATTTGCCATTCTGCTATTTACTTCCAAAATAAATCTCCATTTTCATGTAACCATACTTTTACATGTTTATTCTAGCTCTGCTGTTTATGATTTTTTCTAAAATGCTAGATTTCTTATTGAATTACTGACAGAGAAATACCAGGTCTTTGTGATTTATATTTATCAGAAGGGACCTGCCAGGGAGAAATATGCGCAAAGTTTCTTATCTTCAAATATCATCTTCTTGTAAAATTAACTGTTTGGGGTTTTTTCTACCTATACCATTCTAACACCTCTTTTTTCTTCATTCTTCAATATTTTCCACGCAGATTTTCAGTCTGCTTTGACATTCTTTACATAAGTTTTACTGCCTTAAACCTATTTTTCCAAGCCCTACAGAGACTCAATCTTCTATCTGTGATTATTTGTATTACAGCAATAGCTATGGGACCCAGATGAAACCAGAGCTCTGTTTTATTAGCACAGGTTCATGCTGAGAAACAATATTTATTCTGAAGACTTGATAATAGTGGGATCCAGTCTTGGACACCACAGAGAAATGTGCATTTTAAGTACATAGTGTGTCAGTAAAGAAAATACCTGACTTGCTCACAGTCAGTGGAATGTACCATGAAGACTGGAGCAACCTCCCCAGGGACTTGGCAGAGACCCCACCACTGGAGGTTTTCAAGATTAAATTGGGCAGGGTGCTAGATAATCTAGGTTCACTTTCCCATGGAAGGTTGGAGCAGAGATCTTTCAGGGTCCTTTCCAACATGGGCTTTTCTGTGATTACTATAAGCAAGAAGCCTTCTGCTCCACTTGGAGGCCTTTGAGAGCTTCGGCCTTCTTCACTGACCTCTCAGGTACACCAGGATGAGTGTTTATCTTTTCATATTAGTTTAGACAACAAAGCCTAACCTCCCTGAGCATTAGCACAGTCTGTATGCCCCTTATTTGCCTGTCTTTGGTTTGATACAAACACACTGGTGATGTTGAACTGCTGTCCCTACCCAGGTGATAAAGCCGAAGACCAAAACCTTGAGACAGCATGGCAGCTAAAGTGACACAGACATTGCTAGAATGTAACTGGGGAGCACTGCTTCATTAATATATATTTTTTTAAAGCACAGATTGGATATTTCAGTTATGAAGGCTCTATGTGACCAAAAGTCAGTAAACAAAAGACTAGAAAAGGAAACAGAATGACAGTGATTCACCTGAAGCTGTGTATCTGATCACAGTCTAGTACAACAGAGCTGGCTGGACTCCCCTCCAATCTGATGAGTAGTTGCTCACATTTACTGAGCACCAGGCAAAAACACATTCACTTTTTTTTTTTTTTTCCTCTTCACAGATTACTTGGGTGGGTTTTCTTGTTTGTTTGGTTTGAATTTTTTTGTTTGTCTGTTTGTTGGGGATTTCTGTGGGTTTAGTTTGTTTATTGGCTTGTTTGTGTGGTTTGTTTTGTTTTGTTTTGCATTGGGTTTTTTTCTTTTTCCTTTTTTTTTTTTTTTTCTCCAGTGATCTTACCTTTTCTTTTCAAGACTCACTCTTTGGGTAGAGGGAAGGCAGACAGTTTGAGGCTTTCTGAGACAGCTGGGATAGGCACCTGGGACTAGTAGAGTCTTCTCAGAGAGTTCTCTGAAAAATAAGGAGTAAGAGCTATGACAAGATTCACAAGCAAAACCAAGACCTCTGCGACGCAGAAGTTCTGCTTAAATGTGTCATGAGTGTTTTTCTACCCTGTATAGGAGCTGCACTGCAGTTTGGTGACTGGCTCATAAATTCAAATAATAACTCTGACATGCTGCAGTGCTCCTTGTGTTTTTGTTCCCCAGAAGAGCTTCATGTAAGGAAGATGGATTCTGCCCTCAGATATGACCATGATTATCTGTGGCTTCATTATATATGCAACAGATTCAGTTCCTTATTCTAGGAGAATGGGTTCCTATAACTATAAGCCGTCCAAGATGCTGAATATTTTATGAAACTGTATTTTAGTTTGGAAGGGATCTGCTAGGAAAGTATTGCTTTCTTCTTGATGAACTCCCTGAACACCCTTAAAAACATGATAATGCTCCTGACAAACCTTTCAAGGCTAAGCCATTTCTTTCAAAATAGGAAATAAATTTCACATCTGAAAATTGTTCACACACTTGATCTATCCTGATCAAAAGCCCCATCCCTCAAGACTGGACAGGTTTACTTCAAGGCACTTTATGCTGGGTTCAGGTTCTTGTTAATTTAAGAAAAATGCTATAGGCCAGTCATTTTTTATTATTTATGACTATTTTCAAAATCTCATTTCCCTTTTCCTATATCTCAATGAGAACATTGGTGGCATTCTGCTTTAGGAGCTTATATTGACATTTCTGCTAACTCTATGCTCATGCTGTAGCATTTAAAACTGCTGCCCAACACAATAGTGTTTGAAAACCTATTCTTCAGGGTGTCATTCAACAAACTGCTGCTTGCACTAGTGTAGAGCTCCTTTGGCTTGCCTCTCTCCTCATACATTAGGAAGAAAGAGATAGCTTGTAAGATTTCAAAATGCAGGCTATTTCACATCAGTAAGTTCCTTTATTCTTATGTGGACCATAAATGTGGTATTTTAGCAAGTGAAGGGGTGCATTTGAGGTGCTTGCAAGCATAAAATATTCATCCTTGCTAGTGCTGAGTATATGAGTACAGACTGTCCTGAGAATAAAGAATCTGAAGAAATCCTATATTGTATTTCTATTTATCATGCAAGAGTAACTCTAAGATGTGTCCAGACCAAACATGACCAAATCATTCAATTGTAAAGATAAATACCATGTCATTGCAAGCTGTTTGACATTAAAGCCCTGTTGTGCTACAGTGCAGATGTAGAATCAGCACATGCCTCTGACCTTAAGACACACAAACACAGAAGTCTGAAAAGCGAAAAGTCTGAAAAGCGAAAGCAGAAGAAAACTTGATGAAAATTACATAGAAGGCCAGTGACCAGAGTTAGAGTAAAATACTGTTCTTCAAGCCCAGTCTAGGCCAAATCTCTGTACATCACACCATATTTTATTTTATTTCCCCCCTAAAAAAACCCTGGAAATGCTACAAGGCCTATTTCACTTTATATAAGGTATAGTGACTGTAAGGTTATTCATTACTTAATGGAAACAGGAAGAGAAGATGTATTTGCTGACTGAAAAACTGGCAGTACAGAAAAATTATTAAAAATCAAAGAAGACACCAATTGTTTTAAAAGAAAACAAATGATAATCTGTTTTCATGCTGATAGTTTGTTGGGTTTTTTTCCATGAAACGTAAGAGAGCTTTGCTGGCTTAGGTGATTTTTACCTGTTAACCTCATCTTTAATCTCCTGGTTGGTGGGATTAGGGTCAAGATTATGCTTTCCGTGAATGAAAACGAAGGGTGTTTTCTGTGTTCAAGTGAATTTAGAATGTGTATGCCCTTTGAAAAACTGTACATCTGTTGATTACTGTGCTAATGCCATTATTTATGTAAAAGCAAATAGTAATTAAAAGAAAAACAGCTAACTTGTGGTGAGAAGATTTTATTTTTGTTTCAGGTGGAGTTGAGCAGGAAGTAAGGTATATGAATAGGATTTTAACTGTTTGTTAAAAGATTATTCAGATGCAAAAGCCATAAACCAAATGCATCACTCATGGAAATGCATTAGCAATATTACACCATGGAAGAATTTGGCTCCTTATTCCTTAAAGAAGTTGATGTATAACTGAAACAAGAAATATATATGTAATTTTACACAAATCTGGCACTATTTCAATGATACAGTGCAAATTTTGAAGACTTTATCATCTTATCACAATCAAATACATTCCATTTGTATTAAAGACAGAATAAGTGCAAGTTAATGAAACTAGAAGTAATTTAGGCTTATAAATAAAATGACACAATTTCAACAAAACAACAAGGATCAGTTTCTGAGAGTAAAGTTTTTCTCTTTCTAATTTCAGTTTCGAAAATAAAATTACTAAATGTTAGAGGAATTTCTAAGTTTCTGGTAGTGCACGTGGCTGATAACTTCTTTGTCAGCCTTCATTATAGCAGGCTTCTACGAACAACAAAGTCAGTCAGCCAGCACATCCTTCAACTTGTGTGCATTACAAAATAGCCAAACTATGAAGGGTGATTTTGTACACGTGCAAGGGTGGAAGTTTTAGGATGAAGGCAGGAAGACTTTTCAGTGGTGATGATAATTCTGACCGAACAGTCTGGTAAGGCCTTAAGCTCAATTTTGATCAATTCCATTAACACTAATAACTTCTCTTGCCAAGCTTTGTGGCCTTAGGCAGCAAAGTTCTTTCTTTATGCAAGAAGACCATCGTCATTATCTCTGCCTTACAGAGAACGAGACATTATAGCTTGCCTAAAACCACCTTGGAGATGAAGGTCGGAGTCTTTGGAGGAAATACAATCTGAGACTTTCCATCCTTTTCTGGCAAACATTACACAGCACTTAGCTGTCCTTCCTCACAGCTTAGCACAGGGACAGAAAGTTGGAGTTTTATAAACATCTGAAGTGTATAGGTTGTACATTTCATAAGGATAGAAACCTTCTTAGATTCTAACATGGAAGAAAGGAGCCCAGATTCTGATCCTATCCTCTTCTTAGTCTCCAGG
>JAVHNF010056997.1:1061-21481 GCA_034783455.1 Micropsitta finschii
GCAATGAGGGCAGACCGGCAGCATTCCTGCCAAAAGGGGTTAATTTGTTACGCTGCCTTTTTTCAAGACCTCATGATACTGGACAAAGCACAGCGGAGCTCCCTTTCTGCTGTCATCTTGCCTCCTGGTGCTGGCCTTGCATACCTGCTTTTTCCAGAGCACAATTATTTTGTGCCTAGAATCTGCTCACCTGCCTTTTTCTAGCAGGGCTTGTCTTCCAGGCCCGTTTCACAGCCTAAAGCCTGTGTCTCTCTGCTGTTTAACTGTCATCACCCACAAAACCTGCAGCAGGTTGGAGGACTGATTCATCTTGCGTGTAAGTTGGGCTTGTCTCAAACAGTGCTGCAAATGGTTGCAGAGGCTTGCATTGTATTTCTGATCCCCACTTGTGCTTTTTAATAGTACAGCTTGCAGGGGAAGAGAAACCCAAAAGCAATCTGTCCTTGCTATAAAACTATTGGAGCTGCTGCATAGAGATGGTAATTACCCTTTTCCAGGGCTCAGGAGGAGGCTGTGGGTGATGCTTTACAGCTCTTACAATCTTAATGGAATTACAGAATGGAATCACAGAATGTCGGTTTAAAGCCATTCCCCCTTCCCCTGTTCCTATGTGCCCTTGCCAGAAGCCCCTCTCCAGCTTTCTTGTAGCCCCCTTTAGACAGTGTAAGACTATCTTAGTCATGCTCTTTATCGCATGAAGCCTTCTCCTGGGTGTCAGGATGGGTTTAGTGCTTCTCCTGTCACTAAAGCACGTGTTGCTTCGTGCACCAGTGTGTGGCTCTTTGCTGGAAGGTTCAGCTGCACCCTGAGAAAGATGCAAACAACACTCAGCGAGGCATGAAAGTGCTTCTCAAGAACTGGTGTGACTTTGGTGTCTTGATCAAAGGAAGAAAAACAACCAACAAACCCCAACTGCCTATTGCACAAGCTGCAAAGCAGGAAAAAGCTGCTGGTGGGGGCTGCTGGTTTAACTGCTGTTTTAATGCTGTAACTCCTTACTCTCAGATGTGTGAGTGGCACTGTAATAGGTGAATGAGCCCGGAGATTTCTGTTTCTTTTCTGCAGCGTCTGTCTTCTTTTGGTGCAGTTTGGCAGCACTAGTCTCTAGAGCAAGAGGGAAATCATTTCATGTTTATATGAGGTGATTTCCTCTAGTTTAAGGTTAGGATCAGGGGATAGGTGTGTGATGAACTGGGACTGAGTGTCTTACTTTTCGTTAGCTGAGTCGCAAAAGTGGGCTCCAAGCACTTTCTTTACCAAGCTGCTGGATGCTGCAGATGCAACTAGATTCAGAGCAAATGCGTTTCAACACCTCCTTAGAGCAGGCTGGGAGGGTGTGCACAGATGCTGAGATTAGTTAAGGCTTCTCAGCCACAGTAACTTGTGATATGGTTGGTTTTCACTCCAAGTGCAAAGAGAAACAGACTGGGTGATAGGGCAGGAGTTAGTAATAAGAAGCAGGAAATGATGATAATAATTTCATACGCATACACATGCAGGTGTTTCACATTTGGCCATTAGTCATGGAGTGTGGTGGGAGCTGCTCTCTGGAGTCCCAGTTTGCTGAAGCAATGAGTGTGGCACAGCTGAGGCAGGCTCAGCCCTTTGCAGCGGTTTGCTAACCCCAAAGGCTCTGCAGAAATCAAAAGGGAGCTGTTCTGGGGCTGCTGTGTCCTCAGAGAGGTTAAAGCAGTGGCAGCTCTTCCATATCACAGGTTATGCCGTGTATCAGCATGATTAAAATAGCTGTTCCCTTTGGCTCCAGGTCATATCCTTCTGAGCCCAGGCTACCCCCTCTTGACTCTTTCCTCCCAGCACTTTTAAGTCATATTCACCAAAACACAAAAAGTGCATTGGTCCTGCATTTTATACTGTGCATTTAAAGGAGAATGGGGATAAACATCTGTGTACTTGAGAACAGAGCCAGTTGGCACCTCCTTCACCTCAGCTACAGAAACAAGCTGGTGGATGATTAAAAGTCACATCTAATGAAGAGCAATGGTAGAAGGACTCACTCGGAGCACATCCCATCCTAGGAGTGACACGTGAAGCTGCGACATGCTCCCATGAACTGAGATATGGTTAGTGCACTCAGGAATGCACCTCAGCAACGCAAGGGCGAGCTTTAGCAAGGGGAATGTAAGCTAACGCAGGAAAACAGGAGAAGTCTCTTGTAGACAGTGAAGTCCTTTGTGAAACAGACTGGTTTTGAGTAAACTGTTACAGGAAAGGTGCTGATCTCAACAAACTGGCTTGCCTTTCTATATATATTATCTCAAAAGGGAAAAACTGGCAACAATTTCCCACCAATTCCACAGCAAAGGGAAATATGATCTCATCTTCCCTCAGAGCAGCATCATCAGCTTCCAGGTGATAATTCATTCACCATTGTCAGGCTCTCATCAGTTTACACTAATGGATCTGTGTGTTTGCACTGTTGATACAACACGTCTAATCACCATATCTGCTATTAATACAGATATTTTTTCCTCTTAACTTTTCCAGCTTAAACTCATTAAGATGACAGCGTGGTCCTAGCTTTATATGTGTGAGAAAGCATCAGCTAAATCTGTGCTATCAATTTGTATGCCTTCTGCAGCAGGGCATCTAATGTCTATCTCCATTTCTGCAGGCACCTCCAAGATGATGAGTTACTATATGGACACAACCATCGGCAACCCAGCCCCTTACCCTTTACCTCGCCCTGGAGTGATGGTAAGAAAGGAGTTGGGGGTATTTTTCTGTCCCTAGCAGTGGGTTTTCTCTTTGGCTGCTGTGACTTTACCAGCCCATTCGCTAACACAACTTGGTGTCGACCGCTAAATACTCCAAGGTTTTATGTTGCTCAGAGCAGTGCCCAAACAGTGAGTGTTTACCCAGAGCTTATCTGAACCTCTCGAGCTTGCAAACCTCCACTGGAAACAGGACCGCTGCGTCGGATTTCCTGCGCTTGTGTTTAGAGCAGGATTGTTAGGGGTAACCATTGTCCCAGTGCCTCCGCTCCCCGTGCTGACCTTCATCTGCTGTGGATGAATGGAGTGGGATCAGCACAAAGCAAATCAGGCTTTGGAAAGGTTTCAGGTGGTTTTCTGGAGTTCTCCTGAACTCCTTTCTGTCTGTGGAGCAGTGGTTATGTATATGTTACATGCAGGGCATGCCTGTGCTGACTGCCTGTGCTGACTGCCAGCAGTTGTAGGACAGGTCTGACAGTGTTTCAACCAGTATTTAGAGAAATTAGGCCCTTGTTTAGAGAAATCACATTAATAGACATTTGTCCAAAGAAATGCTGACCCGTGCTAAGGGTACTAGACGAGGTTGGATGAAAGCTGTAACTGCACCAGGCTGCACAAAGACTTGCTAGAAAGCAAGATTTTCTTCCAAATAAAGAAGAAAAAAGCATGCTGACACATGGAATATTTCTAACACAGCTCAGAATCTTCCCTTTAAATGGTTCCAAGCATGCATTTGACTTTTAAGTATCGATTGGAGATGAAGGAAATCTATTTCCCTGCAGAGAAATAATACTAGTAATAAATGAAAACAGCCTGAGTTTTATAGTATATGTTATAGTATAGTATATGTATATATTGTTATCCTCTTAAACAAAGACATACTCTTATATGTACCATATATATTGTAGGTATATACATTTATGTATACGTGGTAAATATGTATATAAGGTATATAGAAACATATACTGTATATACACACATATTTCATATGCATAAAATACACATGTATAAAATAAGATTATAGCTTGGGATTGTTTTCATATACCCATATATGCTAGTACATACAATACATCTGTTGTTTATAAGGTATGAATATAACTGTATGCAATAAAAAGAAACATGTAATGTATAACGACAGTTATAACCTAGTATTACATGTGTGGGTATATACATGCCTATATCACACATGTAATCAATACATTATAGATATATGATGGATTATGAGTAAGCAAATAATAATACAATATAAGATGTAATACATAGGTTTATGTAAATACACAGCCATCTTGCTGCCCTTTACCTTTGTTTCCTCACATTTGTTTATAAAAAGGGGCTTTTTAGCCCTGTCAAGACACCCCTCGGCCAAGCATGTTTGGATGATGCTATTCCTCTGAGCAAACACTGCTGGCTGAGGGCTTCATGCCTCATTTGTGAGAGAGACAAGGTGCACTGATTGATGCCTTTCCCTCTCCTGCTCCCAGAAGCAAGGTGCTGCCGGCCCCTGTGATGATCCCTGGGTGACCTGTGGCTTTCAGTCCACCTGCTGCCAGCCCAGGATGTGCTGCCCACTCTGGGATGAACCTGCCACACAAGAGGTGCCCACCGGCCTGGAGCACTACGGCACAGGTAGGACACCATACCAGGATGGATGTGTGGTGCCTTTCCACCCTGTGGGGCTTAGCAGCGTGTTTAGGTGAAAACACAAGCCTCAAAGGCCCACCATGCTCTTGTTTGTTGTTCAGCCTGTTCCCCTTGTCTCCTTCCTTTCTGCCCCAGCCCTGACTTCATTTATTACCATAGGGAAGCTACCGCAGCATCGCCAGATCAGCACATGTGTTGCTGGCTGCCAAGGGTCTCCCTCTGTGGACATGGGTCCTGAAAGCAGATAAAATCTTTAAAGCTGGTTTAACTATTGTCCTCCTGTGTGAGAAATGCTGAAGGACCCCTAATCCCTGCCATAGTGTGAGTGTTCAGCTGGAAGAACCCCTCTCCTCCTTTGGGTGGTGATTTTGATGTCCTGTGTGCACTAAATTTTATTTTATTGACTGCAGCCCTGGTTGCTGTTCCCTGGGGTGTTTACAGACATGGGAAGATACCATGGGAGGCAAGGTGGACATGCCAACGTGCTGGTTGCCTCTTCAGCATTTCTCATGGCATTAGTAGGACTGATGTGGCTTTAGAAAGTGGCCTTCATGGGAGTGTTGCAAGAAGCTGAGGACTCCCACGTTTCATTTCTGCTGTGGTAGTGATTTTGGGTGCCTTGCTCTTAATAGCTCATTGCCTTCCTCCATGGGAGGGTGGTGGCATGATCTTCAGGTAACCACAGCTGGAGATGTGTGGTCACACCGTGCTGTATGGTTGCAATGTGCAGGTCCCTGACTCGGAAGAGACTCATCTTCTCTAATGTATTCATAGTTTGAAAGTTGTTACAAAATCACTGGTGACTAATTCTTGCCCCGTGCGTTGTTCAACGGGTGAATCTTCAAGCTGAGCTTGCAGTTTGGGCTGCTTCTTGTACAACCAACTTGCAGAGCAGATGTTGGGCAGGCAGCTGGTCTTTCTGCCTGTGAGATGGGTGATGAGGCATCAGCAAAGAGCCCTGCTGTACTGAAGTGAGGAGAGGGCTCAGGTATGCCATGGCAGAGAACTGAGTGAAAGAGCTCAAGTTGCACGACTGTGACCTCTGCAAAGGGCCAGTATGAAGTTTATGTTTCACTTAAGTCCCATGTAAGCCCATCATGAAGCACTTAAATCCCATGTAAGCTTTTGCATGGCATGTGCTGGTCTTCTGTGACTTGTTCCTGGCTTGTTAGTTATGCACATTGGGCCCTTGGGAGGGGAAAAGCCCTGATGCTTAGAGACCATTTGCAGCTAAAGAGTTCAGCAGAACCAGTGACTGTTGTGGTCAAATGTACGGTTTGAAATCTCTCCTTGGCAAATATTCAGGCATTTGGGTTTTTTTCCTCCTTTGGTGAACACTTGTGTGTGAGCAGGAGATGGATGCAGAGTGCTGCGCTTGTGGCTGGAGCAGAATTCTGCTGCCTATTCTCAGCTGTTCTCATTTCAGCTATTTGCTCAACTCCTGTGGGTGACCTCTCTCAGTGTGATGTCAGCTCTGCTCTGATGAAATCTGCCCTTGCAGCATTTGGATTTACTCAAACGGTTCACAAATCTGTGCCTGGAAAGTTTTTTCCTTGTGTTTTTTCTCCCCCTGCCCTCTCCCCTTTTCTGTGAAAGTGCTCTCTCCAGGGACCAACGTATCTGCAACCCAGATCTTCATTACCCCATGCTGGCTCTGTGAAATTTCTTGTTGCAGAGGCTGGAGCCTGGTTCAAAGCACAGTGAAACCAGTCAAAAAAAAGCTGACATTGTCTTCAACAGGTTTCAATCGAACTTTCGGTATATTGGGGCAGGTAGGACAGGCCTCTGATTCTCTTGCCGAAGAATTACTTTTCAGTTCTTGCTGTTGCAATGCAAGGTTCTCTTTCTCTAATCTCTTTTTTTATACTGTTGTTTCTTCAGCTTCTAATTTTAAATGAGAGGAAACTCTCATTTGTATATACCACTAGGAATGGTCTTTCATTTCTCCTTTGTGTTTTGGGTGCGCATTAAAACCATTTGTCCTCAATTCTTCTGGTCTGCTTAGAGGCTATTTTGGTTTTCATGGTCTTGATGTTGGTGAAAGAAGCAAGTCAACAAGGAAAATGCAAGTGTGAACATATCCTCTTGCAATAGAAACCTGCAGCATTTCCAAAGGTTTTAGAGCTGCTTGCGTTTAGAGGAGATATTTTGCCTTTGAAGTTTAGGTAGGTTTATTTACACTGTGTTTGAAGTCTGATAAGATTATTCAGTGATATGGTTAAAGGAAAGCCTGACGTGGATTTAGCTCGTTGATGAAGACAAGAAGGGGTGGTCAGTTTTGGAGGGTTATTGTTTAATTTGGAAAAGGTATAGAATCAGTTTTATTTGTCAGCTTACTTTCATGATCGGTGCTGTATATGCTGGGACTATTAATGCCCCGAGAATCAACTTAAACTGGGTCCACAGCAAGCAAAGGGCACATCCCAGAGGTGGTAGAAATAAAACTGGCAAGAAGGGAGCTGCTGCTTGTTTATGAAAAGTATCTCTGCTCTTCCACTCCATTGGGAACAGGAGTATTAAGGACATTGCACCTCACCTGAACCATCTAGTACACCAAAATTGAGGCTCCCATGTGTCTGCCTAAAGCAAAAGGATTCTGAAAGCCACACTTAGTGCCATATGTTTAATTCATAAGTAATAGTATCCTAATGTTACCCTCTGGTACAATTTTTTTGGCTGATACAAGGTTAGGCATAAACTGGAGTGGAGAAAGAGATTTGATAGTGATATTGTAAGCTCAGCATGGACATAGTCCTGGCTGTGCTGCTTTTTTGAGCCAAGGCCACTTTGACAACCCCTTTCACTCTGGGCAGGTCTGTTTTCTTTAGTGATAAGAGAGATAAAACTGTTGTTAATGGCAAGCAAGGGATGAAGTGACTGTGCCTGAAGAAGTTTCTCTGTTGTACTGAATTAGCAGGCTTGGACTGAAGGTGCTCCCAGCCTTTTGGACACTACAGGAGCATTTGGGGGAGTTATCCTGCTTTCACTAAGGCAAATGGGAACGGCTTTGGGATTTGCAAGGCAAGAAATTAAAATTAAATTAAAGCCTTTTCTAGAGGAGAAATAAGGGCTGCAGGTCTGATGCCTCTGTGAAAGCAGTCCAGCTGGTTTGGGTTAGGCTGCCTGCACCAAGACACTGTTAGAAACAAAAGGGCTCACCTTAGGCTAATCCACAACACCCAGCAACACTCAGGCCAGTGCTATGGGAGATCAGCCTCACCCAATCCATTGCTGATGCTGTCTGGACATATTAGCTTAGTGCCACCTCTAAACCCACAATATTTGGGGTTTATTAGTTTTGAGGGTGGTATGTCCCTGCATCTGGCCCACTGGTGCTTCATGGATATCAAGTCCCTGCAGCCATAGTGGTGTTGTGATGGGCTGGGCAGGAAGGCAAAGCCCTCATAGCTGGAGCAGTGCCGCACCGCTCTGTGCCCATGCAGACAAGATAGGGATAGTCTCACCCTGCTGACTCTGGCTGTGATCTTCCTTCAATCCCAGCTCTCAGCTCAGCCTGGACTGCATGCAGGAGTCCCACGGGGACCACATGCATCCATGGTGAACTCTCCCTGCTTTTCCCCCTCCTTTGCAGGCACGAGACCTGGTGGAGATCTCCAGAGGAAAGCTCTTTCTGTGAGTGCTTTCTGGGCCATCTTCCAGGCCCACGCTCGGAGGAAGGGGGCTTGGGGAGGAGAAGAGAGGAGGGGGAAGGTGAAAGCTGACCAGGCTCGGCCCGATGGCTTCTCCAGCTGCAGCACATTTTCCAAGAGAAGCTTTTTTTTTTTTTTCTTAAAAAAAGAAAAAAATCTGCATTTTTTCATGTCCTTTTATCCTATTTTTAACTGTGGCCTCCTTCCTTTTCTCAGCCTCCTCCAACACTTCCCCCCCTCCCCTGTGCTGCCGCTGCTGCCTCCTCCGCAGGCTCTCTGCTGAGATGAATGGTCTTTCCACAGGGCACGCACATCTGCCGGTGGATCCAGAGCTAGCAGGACTTCTCCTGGCCTGGCCAGCCTGTCCTCTCACTCCTTAATAAACAAGGAGCGGGAAAGGGAGGACGTGGAGGAAGATGAAGGGAAACAGAACAGGGGGAGCATAAAAGGGGTGAGGCACTGTGGGGAGGGATGAGTGAGGTGACGGATGCGAATTCACTTCAGTGCTGCTGCCCAACCTGCTGATGGTCATTCCCACATCTGCAGCTCTCCCTGGCTGTTTGCTCTAGCCCAGGGGATGAAGGAGCCCTTGCTACTGGGTTCCTGTTGTCATCTTCTGGCTGCTGAGGTGAGATCTGCCAGTTTGTAGCCTGGTTGGAATGGATATTCTTTAACCTTTAATCTTTGTGGCAGCCTTTGTTTCACTGGCTCCAGTTAAAGGCATGTCACATCTACTGTACTTGCTGAAGGACACGTAATTTTCTCCATTAAGAGCATTTAATTCATTCTGTTGGTGGAGAGAAAAGGCACCTTGTGAATGAGTTGCAAAGCCATGGTGTCTTTTGCAAGAGCCCTGTGAAGGATGCTGGTTTGCTCTTCAGGTCAGTGGGACTCAGTATGATTTTTGTGGATCTTAGTTGTTTCATAGGTGAGGAAAACATGTGCAGGCCACCCTGTGATACCTCGTGATGCTCCCTCTGCGCTCACCACAGTAACCTGCTGCAAATCATCCCTTGGAGAGGTTGATTTCCACTGAAGCAATAGAATGACAAAAATCCAGGCTTTTGCTTTTCCATTTGTTTCCTGCCTCCCTCTGGAAAAATCCCTGTCTCGCCTCTCAAGGACAAACCCCATGGGAGCTCCCTGCATGCTGGGTCATCACCAGAGAATGAGCACTGAGCTCTTTTCCCACTTGAGCTGCAGCCTGCTGTCAGCAGGGGATCAGCTGCCACGGAGGGAGGAACCATGGTGTTGGTCTCCTGGATGAGCCTGGGTGAAAGCAGGAAGGTTGCTGCTTGTTGTCTGGGTGATGCCTCCAGATCTGCAGGGTTCCTCCAGTGTAACAGTAGGGTGGGAGCTCAGCAAGAGGTGCAGCACCAGGACCACAGCAGCACTGGCAGCTTCCATGTGCCATAGGGAAGGAGTAACTTGATGTAGAGTCAATGAAGAAAGGGACTAAGCAACAGACTATCCAGGGCTTCTGTGATGTCTTGAGGATGACTGCAGAAGATGACATGTTTTGGGATGGTCTTGGGGTAGGGTTGATCCAGGCTTGATCCCTCTGTAGGGATGGTGTGATGTGGATGTCCTTGTTTCTTTTCCATTGGAGGAGGCTATCCTGCAGCACCAAATGCTTGCTTCAGACAGGACACACAAAGCACAGCTGCCTTTTCTTTTTGAACTTTCCCAAACTCATTTGCCTAGAGACCCACAAACACTGAGCACTTGCCTCTGGGGATACCAAGCAGCAGAAAACCCTTTCTAGGAGGTTTGGGTTGCATGTGTCAACCTTGCAGCAGCACATAGCTGGGTTTTGCTATGCAGGTATGGAGCAGGGAGGGCAGCATAACTGAGGTCAGGATGAGGCTCAATGGGTGATGCCAGGAAAGCCAGGTCAAGGAGATTTAGACCAGACATCAGGAAGAAGCTCTTCCGTGTGAGGGTGCTGAGGTGCTGGCACAGGGTGCCCAGAGAAGCTGTGGCTGCCCTATCCCTGGCAGTGTTCAAGGCCAGGTTGGAAGGGGGTTGGAGCAACCTGCTCTAGTGGAAGGTGTGCCTTCCTGTGGCAGGGGGTTAGAATTGGATGAGATTTAATGTCCCTTCCAACCCAAACCATTCCATGATTCTATATGCAGGGAGGCAGAGACCTCAGGGGGCTGGGACCCTGAAAACAGCCTGTTCCTTTCAGCTCCTGGCAGCCTGAAGCACCTCTCTCTCTCTCCAGATGTTCGCTGTGTTTATAGCTGCTGAAGCAAGAGACTGAACTCTCTCATTAATACATTTCTCTCTCCCTTTCCCTCTCTCTCTCTCTCACATTGAAGCCAGAAGTCTCAGCTCAGAGGTTGCAGCTGGAAAGGAGCTGGGGGTGAGGGGTGGGAGAGAGAAGGGAGGTGTATGCAAGCCTCCCATCCCATTCAACTCCCCCTCGCCGCTTTCCTCCCCCCGAATCCTCCCAAAATACACATGCCCCGAAAAAAGAAAAACACTAGCAGATTTTTTATTTCAGAAAGTAAACACTTAGGCCACGGGGGTCTGGAGGTTATGGGAAAAGAGGAAACCATTGGGCTAATCAGGCCGGGACACACTTCCCCTGCTGAAATAAACCAGAAATCATTGCATTACAGGGCGCCGCCGCGGTTAACCCTGGTGCTGCCAACACAGCTGAGCCCGTGGCCTGCCCACGCATTCCCCCCCATGGCTGGGATTTAGCCAGGGAGAAGCGCTGGTGTGGAAGGTGAGCCAGCGCTCCTCAGGGGCCCTTGGGCATGGCGGTCCTTTGGGAATGAGACGTTGGGAATATTTCAGTAGGAAATGAAATCTTCCTCTTTTTTTTCTTTTTTTTTCCCTATGGTTTATGAGCAATCCTATAGAATTTCATTGTTATTCTTGCCTGAGAACTCTGACGGTTGCAAAGCTCTACAGGGAGGAAATCTTTCTCAGCTTGTATCAGGAGGTGGTTTCTGCAGAGCTTTAGCTGGTTGTAGAGGGATCTTTTTGTCCTCCTTCCTCCATTTTCATTAGGTGTACAAATGACAAGATTACTCCTTATTTGGCAGCAAATCATCCGGGAAGGAATTTTTCCTGCTCTCTTTTCCTCCTGTGTTCACAGAGCACCCAGCACATGGGATCTGGCTGTAAGATGGGAGACCCCTAATACTCCTGCAGGACAAAGAATAACCACAGTCCAGGTGTAAGTGAGCTAATGGGCCCTTTGTGACAGCTTTACAAAGAGATCTCCATTTACCTTCCCTAAGCCTGGCCTTGGACTTCCCCTGGCTCCTTTCACAGACGGAGTTGTATACTATAAACAGATGCTCACTGCCAGGTCTCACACATTTTGGGACTGCCACAGCTCTCTGTGTTTTGGAAAGGCTGGATCTCAAAACACAGATGTTTATTGCTGTAAATGAATATTAGAGGTTGCCCACGGCTGCAAGCCTGGGTCTGTTTGATCAGAGCTCCTCGCTGCGATTGCTGACTCCCTTTACGTCCTGCCAGGCTGAGATTTTCAGAGAAGTCTGGATGGGTTTTGAACCCAGCATCTTGTTGCTTTGGAAACCCCAAATCTCACCACGATGTCCGTGCTGACACATCTGTGATGCAGCTCATGGTGTGGCACCAGGGTCCAGTGCTGTCCCACAAGCCTTCCCTCTGCTAGCAGCTCCTGAGAGGGGACATAGCTGAAAGCAAAAGCCAGAAGAGAATGCTTTGTAGCCAAGAGAAAGTGAAGGCTTTACCTCATCTGTTACAGTGCAGGCGCTGGCGGTGAAAGGGGCCATCACCGGTTCCTTGAGCCATCAGCCCAGCTCTTGCAACATTCCCACCAGGAGGCAAATCCCCAGATAGCCCCCGATAGGGGAGCTGCAGACCTGCTGCATCCCACCCTGCTATCTCAAGAATGCATTTGAACAGTAGCTGTTTCTGCAGGCTCTGGGGGTTGAGGCTTCAGATGGAAATCAGGCTCGATGGAGACAGTCCCACAGGGCAAATTTCGGAATTTCTGGAGTTGGTGTTCAGCTCAGATAAGCCCTTGAGAGCTCAGATACTTTATCTGAGCCTTATCTGAACTATTTGCATCACTTCAGTCTGAGAAACAGTGCTGTCAGACATTTGGAGAGGGGGGAAAGTCCTATTAGATTGGTCTGTCTTTTGTGTTTTCAATTGTTGTTCCTAACACACAGACACCTCCAAGAGGACTGGACAGTCCTGTGCCCCATGCAGCTTACATGCAGGCCGGATAAATGGAGAGCAGGAAGGAGAAATGCCACACTTAGAGCCATACAAGAGTAAAGACAGATTAGGATGAATATTCCTTGAAAGCCCTGTAAAGGATTGTATCTCCTGCTCTCTTTCTAAAATTGAATAGAAATAAGCTGGAGCTGCCCTTGCTGTTAACTGTGGATGGTAATGATTCCTCCTTTTCAAAGCAGACCCAGGTCTGAGCTTTCCCAAATGCGTTCTGCACCTTCTTTATTATACCCTGTTCTGTGCATGTGGAGTTTCTCCCCTTGTCTGGAGCTCCTGGGAGGAAATACATGGTCCATGCCCTCTTGCTGCTCTCTTAGCATCTCTCCATTTTGTTCCTGCTTTGTAGCCATCAACTGTTTGACTGAAAGGACTCTGTAGTGCCTGGTCTGTACAACCCACCCTCTTCCTATACAGTGGGGTGTTTAATTCACCTGAGCTCTCAGTCCTGATGGCTCTTCCCCATCATCCATAGTCTTTTCTCACAGAGAAAGGATTCTCAGGGAGAAGAACAGCAGATTTAGGAGATCTGGCTGAAATCTTATCCTGGAATTTGGAAGACCTTGGCTGCATCCCTTAAGAACAAGTCCATTGGAATGAGATGTTTAAATCATTCAGAAGGCTGCCTGTGAGCCACGGCGTAGCAGTTTCTCACATTGGAGATGCAGATGATTAATTCATTGCACATTTTACTGTGATGCTTAATTCATTGAGGTCAGGCGAGTAGCTGGGAATCCCTCGAGAACAGCACTGTACGAGGGCTTGATGTTGCACAACAAATAGAATAGAGGCCTTAAGCGAAACCGCACCACAAGCGTGTCCATCCCCTTGAAGCTGCCTCCAGGCTGCTCAACACGTGCTGAAGTTTACACAGCCCACCGGATGGACCTTCCCCTCTGGGATTTTGTATCAATAAGCTCTGGAATAGTTGCAGAGGGTCAATTGTTGGCTCTTTCACAATGGATGGAACACAGTTTCTCTCTCTGCATCTGGTTCCCGGAGGGGGAGGCTGCCTCTCTGGCAGCAAGCAGAGCTAATGAGGTTGTGTGTGTACATCAGGATCATGGTTTCTCTATAGAAGAGCCATGGGAGACTTGCAGAGAGCGGCTTGCTGGCCTCCAAGTGACTTGAGCAAGGCTGGGATGCATGTGGGCTTATTTTCAGCATTAAGCTTATGAAGGGAGATTCTCAGCCAGCATGAGCAGTGTAGGTCCATCCTTTGGTACCTGCCTTCATAGACCTCTGAGCCCCTGCTAGAGGCAGGGCTCCTCTTTTATAGTGCTTTCTTCCCTGTGATGTGAGGGGCAGCTAGGATTCAAGACCAGGATCTAGCCTTTAAACCTGTGGTGAGCCTGCAGGAAAACATATCTTCAGCCCACCCAGTGGGAACACTGCCATCGATTTTGGCAAGGAGCAATACATGGGTGCACACACCAAAAAGCAATATAATAAAGTGCATGACAGGACTTCCCTTCCTGGAAAGGGAAACGAGGTTGCTGACATGGCATGTGCTGCATGAGCAGGGTGGCAAAAGCACTTGCTTGCAGATACTTGTGCTCCACATAGCACAGATGGGATGGAGCAAAAGAAACTGCTGCACCAAAGCAGACGTTTAGTTTCTAAGAAGAGCTGGCCCAAACTGCTTCTCCCTAAGTCATCAGCAACAGTCTTCCAGGAGTCAGAAATGCCTTTCTCTCCTGGTTTGTGTGATTCACTTTCCACATCCTAAGTTCAAGGGAGGGCAGAGGGCACTTGTTTTGTCCAGACTGATGTCAGCACTGAGGTGGAATAGGAAAAAAGGAGGAGATGCCCCAAGGGAGACTGTTCATGGAAAAATTCTGATTTGGTCAGTTCCAGGCATCTCACAGATGATTTCAACGCAGTTCTGCAGGCTCAGGAGGCACAGCTAATTATGGAAGGTAGTGATGGAAATAAAACTGGCATCTCAGTCCTGCCCTGGACCAGCTCTTTGCCACCTTGGGGTATCTGTACCTCCCGTGAAACATCTTCAGAGATGATCAGACCTTCTCTTCCCCTGCTTTGCATCTTGCTTAACCCCAGGGGACCAGATGCTTCTTTTGTCTGGCAGCTTCGGTTGTGTTTCTATCCAGGCAAACAGCTACTACATGGAAGCAGTAGCACGTTTCCTTTGCTTTGCAGTAATCAGACTGACAGGATAACGAGGCAACCCAGTAGCCTGCTTTGCCTTCCACTTGCACCGAGTTCCAGGCTGGGTGTCAGCTCAGTCCCCTATCTAGATGAAATACGTCTTTTTTTACTTTTCTTCTTGTTGCTGCCAAAAGTGACAGATTGCTCTGCGGAAATCATCAATATTTTGTCAAAACGAAATCCAAACATTTCCAGCCAAAACTCAGCATTTTCTGGTGCTGGCTGTGTTGATGCAAAAACAAATCTCTGTGGGAAATGGCAACATGGAAAGAAAACATAGAAATAGGTTATTCTACTCAGCAGAATCCTTCTTTTGACTCTGATTCAGATGAACGTCTTGGGGAGCTGCAAGGCAGAGGGTGGGTGAGCCCAGGAGCTTACTCTGGACCACTCATATGTTTATTTAGACCATACTGGTGTAAACAGCTGTGCTTTGTTGACACGTAGAAGGAGCCTGGTCTGTGTAGTTTATACTACAAAGCATGAGTAAGTACCAGTACTCACTGCGTGCTTTCCAATATCATGATGTGATGGTTCACTATACCCTCATGCTAAAGGAACTGGTTTAAGCTTTCATCCATCTGCTTTTGCCTCGTGCTCTGTCTTGCTCCCCCACTGTTGCTCTCTATGTTGCTCTGTCTTTCTCTCCCGCTACATTTGCACCTAGTAAGGCTGTCACTTTGTGTTTAGTGTAGCAGATACTTCCATAACCATCCATCTTCCCCAGTCCCTCCTCGGGGACCTTGCAGCGCTGTACTCAGCAGCTACAGTGGCACCGGACCATGGTGGCAGAGCTTTCCACTCCACACCCACCTGAAATGAGATGGTTTTATCTGGGCTCTCCCACGCCTGCCAAGCGCATCCCGGCTTTCCCCTCCTGCTCCTCACTTCATTAGCGCCGGAGATGTTTATAAATGGAAGAGATAATATTTTTCGTTTCCAGTTTGGGTTTCCAGGGCAGCCACTTTCTAAAGCACTTAGGAAGTTTAGAGAAGACAAGGTTATATAAACGATTTTTCCCCCCTGGGCTCTTATTAATCAAGTGGCTTGCGGAGCCATTCCCATAGCTTTGGGATCAAGGGCACTAGCTGGGTAAGGGGAGGAGGGAGGTGGTTAATACAAGACATCTTTTTCTTGGCTCCTACCCCTTTTCTTGGTAGGTTTGTGATGAATGAAGTACTCAGACCTGGGGTTTGAAAGCAGATGGAGAGCTGAGCAGCACGCTCCCAGGTTCCATTCAAACTGTGGTTTGGGCTGAACTCTTGTATTAGACCCTTCCAGCCCCTCATGTGAGTCATGTAGCATCTTTAAATGATGATTTATCTAGCCCTGTTGATATTTCCCTGTTGAATTTGATTACTTGATGTAACACGTTTGCATTTACATTGTTTCAACAGTGATGGGCAATGAGTTGATCCTTGAGCTTTTACAATGAAACCCTATGGACGTGCACACACACACACACTATGTGTTGTATTTCCTGGCAAGCTCTGATGTATTTCTAAAGCTTCCCAGCATTTTCCCACCCAGGCTCCAGCAGCAGCTGCTACCCAGGGTAGCTGTGGTCTTGGAAAACAGGGAAATTTGGAAAACTGCTCCCATTAGAATGAAACCCAGCTCTGCCTCCTCCTCTGTGACCTTCCTCCTACTGTCTTCCCAGTGGGAAATGCTGAGGAATGGGGTCTTTCTCTTTTCCTTGGGTGGATGGAGCTCTGTCTGTAGTGGCAGGTACAGCTTTCCAAGCCTGGAGCTGAAGATCCACAGGAAATCAGCCCATTAGTCTGTTGACCCACCTTCCCACTATTCCAGTCATGCTCTTTCAGTGTGAAAATAATGATTTAAATAGCCAGAGGTGGAAAATAATGATTTAAAAGGGGGTAAAGGGGATTTTTGCAACTCTTCCTAAGCATAGACTTGGCAGAAGGAAACTGTATTTCTTCCAGGGCTTGGGAGCTTGTGAGAAAAGGTGTTGAACATCTGGAGTGATTTAGCAGTTGTGCGAGGCTGTGCATTTGTGGTGTTGCAAACAGAACTCACCCTGAAGATCCAGGGTGGGCTGATGGAGGGAAAAGCTGCTCTTATACGAATGGCTTGAGGTTACAGGTTGGGCATTGCAGGAGAGCCACATCCTCCTCCTCCAGGGACAGATGATGGTTGTGGTGGCCTCTGAAGCATCGCCCAGGGCATTGCAGGAGGCCCTTGTGGTGTTTAGTATGCCATCTTGACTTGCTGGAATGAATTTTCACATTGGAAGGACACTCCAGGCATCAGAGGTAGATTTGGCTCCATCTCACTCTTGATGTTAAAACACAAATCAGGCTTCCCAGCAAAAAAGGCAGATTCATGTCAGTTCATCCATATCTCAGAGCTACAGAAACCTCATCAAGAAGGTGAGCTAACTGGATGAAAAGAGGGTTTGTTAATGGATTACTTTCAATTGCCTTTTTATTTGCCCCATTTTGCAATTCCTTCCCACTTTAAAAGCGCAAAACTAGTTCTAGCTCAGGTGGAATGACGCACCATTTCCCTTGCTTATTTTCTTTTCCCTCTTTTAACTCAATGAGAAGGGGGGGGAGAGGGGAACCCAAACTGGTTTGCATCAACCCGGAATGTATTTAGACGAAATCTTTACATCTGCTTTTTTTCTTCCAACTTCCAGCAAAGCACAGGCAAAAATAATAACTAAGTCAGCTGGGTTTGCAGCTTTTGCTGCAGGCAGTGGGGAAGCTGACAGAGGAGCAAACAGGTTTGTGTGCTGAACCCCTTTGTATCTCAGGATCTCTCTTCAACAGCTTTCCGAACATAATCAAAACCCCTGCACTAAGTGGTGATGATGATGATGGCTGTAGGTGGGTGCTGACCAGCTGTCTCTTCCTCTTCCACACCAGCAAGGCCTTAGGACCTCATCAGGAGCCCCTCATGGGGAGAGAAGCGTGTTATTTAATTAGCTTTACAATGGACTGACTGGGAGGCACGTGGTGGCTCTAATGGAAGGAGATAGATGTCCTTTTAGCTGGGCTAATTGTAAGGAAATAGCAGAGCCTTTGTTCAGCCCCAGCATGTGGCCTGTGATCTCTCAGAGCCCAGGGGCTGCCCGCTTATAATTTTAGACAGATCTATTCAAGCCTGCTCTGTAGCGTGGGGCTGAACAAGACGGGTATTGTTGCAGAGCCAGGATCGCCGTCCAAGAAAACCACCCCAAGAAACCCAAACACGTGTAGAGAGGAATATTTCTCTGTCGTTTATTCACTATCAGGCTGAGTTGCCAAGCGCAGACAATTGCAAGTGAGGAGGTTTCCAGTGCCGGGCTCTTTGAACTGTGTACGCAGGCAAATCCTTCATCCCGGGAAGGATGTGGTGGGCTCAAGGGGTGTCTCCACCAGCAGAACACATATGGGGAGGGCAGTTTTAGGGCTTTAATTGCTAGTGTGGGTCTCATCCTGTGCTGTGGGGAATGGGGCACGTGGGGTAATCATGTCCATCACTGAATTACCTCCATAGACTGGCTGTGCATACCTGAGATCTCATGGTCATGTTGGGACTGTGGTTGGCCTGGAAGGATCTGGGCTGGTGGATCAGTGTCTGTGCTTCCCAGTGTCCTTCATGACAGGGGATGGGAATCCCAGCTCTCTTGCCTGAACTTTCTTCTCAGATCTCTCTCTGTGAGACCCTATTATTGTCCCTAGCCCCTGAGCTTTTCCTTTGAGACTGCTGAACTGATACCCCAGCCCTTCGTGAAGTGAGAATGTGTTGTTTCATTAAAAAGGGGGAATGGAGGCACAAAGGTCTGTGGAAATGCTGACCAGGAGTCACACTACCATCACTTGAACCCTTCTGTCCTGGCCACAGCATTAAACTGAGGGTCACTCACTGCTGTCAAGTGTTATATTTCCCTGTGCTGACCACTTCCACTGGCTGTGTGCAAGTGTCTTTTAATGGTGGCTGCTATTTCTCAGGTTGTGAATTTGTATTCTATAGGTTGGTGCTGGACAAACCTTCCTTGGGAGGAGCTTGTGTGGCTCCTGGCACTTTCATGAAAAGGAAATATGGCTGTGACTTGGTATTGAAGCAGTGGGTCTTTTTATTGATGGTGGTGGGCTTTTTGAAGGATTGAAAGAGCATTTAAGAGTTAGTGAATACTAACACTTATATGGAGAGAGCCGCTTGATTATCAATGATCCCACTGCTTTTCCTTTGTAATCCCTCACCCCTGTCCCAGGGAAGGGGATCTCAAAGACCATCAGAAAGCATCAGTAACCTGTCACTAGAGATTGGTGAATGCCAAAGGTGAAGTTGCAAGTACAGAGGCACTGTTTAAGTCAGAGCTGGCTGTTTCTGCTATGAAGGAGGTCTGCCCAAGAGACCTGACCAAAGATGAGAGGTCCTACCAGTAAGGTTTGATGTGTATAACCTGCCCGTGCTCAGGAGTAACTGAGAACATCACGAGTTAAACAGCGCAAATCCTCAGGTTACATTTACCAAGAATTCAGTGCTGTTACTTGAGGAGGAGAAGAAAAACGTACCAAGAGCAAGGAGCACTGCAGAACAGCTTACCAGGATTTTCCAGCCTGCAAGTTCTTCCAGCAGGGTAACAAGTGAGTGACAGTACCCCCCGCCAACGAAACTCAAGGCAGAATTACACTGCTGGAGCCCAGGTTAGCTAATGAGGTTATGAATCAGCATGGGACCTCTGGGAAACCAATCACAGGAGCCACTTGAAGATGCTCAAGCTGCTCTCTGAGACTGTTGATTGAGGTACCTACAGTGTGTGGACTGGAGCTGTTGCGGGGATGTGTGTGAGCTGGAGTTCTCCCTCCTTGCTGGCCACAAAGATGCTTTTGTGAGCCATCTCTGCTGGGAAGTTAATGAGAGCAGGAGTCGGGAGGCTCGGAGGCGGCTTCCTCTGCTCATGCCTGGAGGGCAATCAGAGGATGGTATTGTGACAGAAATGATGTCTTGGGGCTGAGCAGGGCCCTGAAGTCTGGATCTCCACAGGGTGAACAGAAACTTGCTTTTAATGCAGGCAGCAGAGGATGACTCCAGCCCCACAGCAGCAAGGGGACCCCAGAGGCCACAGCCGTGTGGGTCATGGAGGAGCCAATGCTTCCGTGATGGTCACAAAGGCTAGATGTGAGAGCAGCCTGCCTTCCCTATGGACAGCACACAGTACGTGCTGACTAACCAGCTCTGCTTCCATACCGTGGGCTTAGCCAAAAAAGGGCGGCTGTGGTCACCAGGACTACTAATCCAGCCTCCTTTCACCAGCGTAAAGCAACTCACCCAAACGCTTCCCAGCTATAATGGCTCTTGAAAGAATTTCTCGTATCATTTTAAATTCCAGGAAAGGTATCTCCCTTGGGAATGGTCATGGCAGCTGCTTGCTCTTTCCTCTCATTGCAGAGGGCCACCTCCACACCCAGAGCCACCTCCCTGCTCTTTCCTTTCTTAGAGTGGTGGCTGCTGCTTTTGCCAACAATGTCCCCCTTACGATAAATGCTTTCATGTCTCTGTTTCTCCTTGGAATTACACAACACTTCCCCCCCCCCCCTTTTGCTCCTGATTTCAGCCTCATGCCCTCTGGATATTGTTTACTTGACAAAACATCAAACTGCAGCCCTGACCACTTGCAGTCATTAAAAATCCCATGGCAGTTTTGGGGCAGGCTCCAATTTGGCTAATTGCATTCTGCCATAAATATCCCCCTGCAGGTTTAATTGGATATGGTGTTCTTCATTTCCTGTCCACAACAGCTGGGCGGTGTTGCTCTGCGTTGTTACGGAGCTGTTGTGTTTCACCCCAGAGGTAGCCACATTTTGAGAGCAGCCGTGCTTGGAAAAGCTCCTTCTCTACACTACTGATAACACCTAATCCTGAGCCTGCTGCAAGGACAATGGGAAAATCCGAGGGAAAGGAGAAGCTGTCCCAACTCTAACATCTGGAGGAGAGCCAACAGCTGCCTGCCGGTAAAAGGGCCATGACAGGA
>JAVHNF010056998.1:3138-22218 GCA_034783455.1 Micropsitta finschii
GATGTGTTGTATTAATTTTGGAGTAATTATGTGTTCATCCAGTAGAGAGCACTAATGACACTACTATCTTGTAGTTCGCATTCCCGTCAAATTCCTCAGTATTGTCTTAACAGTACTGTGCTGAGGAGTACTGGGCTGGGATTGGGACTTGTCTTTTCTCAGAATCAGTGTATGGCTGAAGCTCTGCTATAAACAGTTCTGGGGAAAACAGTGTTAAGGAGGAGTCTGCAGGAAATAAGCTAACATTTGCCCACAGTTTGGAGCTGCAGCAATACTCCAGTCTCCCCTTTGCACTGAACAGCTAAGTAATGGCTTTTGGTGTGGAAGTGATTAACATTCCTCTTTTAGTGGCTGGTGCCAAAGCTGTTTAGATAAATGGCTGACCGCTGGTGTTGCAAGTATCTTAAAGATCTCAGGAAAGTCAATAGTATAATCAAGGTGATTCCTGCTTCTCTGTATAAAGGTAAAATGCTTACCAGCAGTGGCTAAAATAACGTTTTTATTAATATTCTTTTGAGAGCTGAGACAGCTAAGCTGGATATGAGATAGTTCACTGACGCTGAAATTCTGGAGTCCTTAGGGATGATATAGCATGAATGAGAAAGACTAACTCGTCTTTAATATGTCAGATGGAGTTTGTGGCTAGCAGTTTAAAAATAACAATCCCTATACTCTGTGAGAAAATTGGAGGGAGCCAATGAGAAAAATACAAGCAGACCCATAACAATGTTTTAAAATAACTTTGGGAAGAGTATCTCAAATTTGTGTCCCGGGTAAAACATCTCACTGTGCTGCCCAGCAGTCCGAATGTGTTCGTTCATAACAGCTCAGCAAACTGTTAACCGTAGTTCTGGAGCATGAAGGAGAAAAAGGTGCTTTTATTCTCCCTTAGGGTTATAGAAAAAATTTAATAGTGTGATCAGTGTAAGTGAATTGTCCTAAATATAGAGGCAGTCTGAAACAGTCATACTGAGAAGTGTGAGTTACAGTAATTCATCTCAATCTTGGATGAATTAAAGAATAACTATCTGGGAACGGCAGTGGGGGGTGGCAGAGTCAGGGCATGGCCCCTGCGTCATCCCAGCACAGGGGCTCTTCAGCTGCCTCCCCCGTGCCCGACTCTCCCAGCATCCCTGCATCTCCCTCGGGGACTCCTTACCTTCCGCTTCTCTCCCTGCAGCTCCCTGGCCAGGCCCTGCAGGTCCCTGGACAAGCCCTGCAGGTCACCGGCCAGGCCCTGCAGGGACGACACCTGGGCCTGGAGGTCACCCAGCATGTTGGCAACGCTCTCCTGGCCTAGAAGAACATGGTACAAGGGGGGGACACTGTCAGTGAAGGGGTCTCACCCTACGGGCCAGGCTCTGAGCACAGCGAGCTCCACACCCAGCATTTCAAACGCCCCCCACAAGCCTCCCGGAGGAGCTCCCACCTCCCTCCTGGAGGAGCAGGCGCAGCTTCTCCAGTTCGGTCCGCTCCGGCCTGGTGGCTTCTAGCTGGGCCACCTGCTCCTTCAGGGCAGCATAGAGGTGTCTGAGCTGCCCAATCTGCTTGACGGCCTCCACCGTCTCCACGTAGCACTTGTAGGCGTTGTCATAGGCACTGCCGGAGCCCGAGGGCAAGGCCAGCTCTTGCCCGTGGGACGTGGCCCTGGGATCAGTGTCGAGGGGGATCTCGAATCCCTGGGCTGTTGGCAAGAGGGTCCCTGCTGCCAGGGGGCCAGCCTGGTGAAGCTGTGAGCTGAGCCGCTCCCCCGAGGTGCTGGTCTGGGTGCCGGTGGGCTCCGGCTCTGTCCCCACGGTGGTGGTCTGGGTGCCCGTGGACTCTGGCTCTCTCGGCTGTGTCCCCAAGCTGGTGGTCTGCACGTCCCGAGACGCCCTCTGCATCATCGCTCGGCTGCTACCATCCCTCCCCTGATCTGAGGGAACGCCTGCCTGCTGCTTAGGGGCTGTTAGAGCTGTCCCTGGTTCCTTCAGCCTCACCGAGCTCTCTCGAGATCCCAGCACTGAGCTCGCCCCATGGGGGCTGTCCACATCTGAAGTGGGAGACTTGGTGGTGGCAGAGTGGTCTCCTTCTCGTTCTCCTCTGGCTCTTCCTCCATCTCTACCACGTTCTCCCTTGCTGCCCACCAGGCAATCCTCCAGCACATCCCAGTGCACCATGTTGCTGACCTCCTCCGGGTCCGGGTACAGGCCCAGCCTTTCCTTCAGCATTTGCTGCGGAAGGAAGGAAGGAAGGAAGGAAGGGATCAAGGGCTTACCCCAGCCATGTAGCCAGGGGCGTGGTGGGGCCCACAGGAGCACTCCCACACACACCCAGCACCGCTGGGGACCATGGCCTAGTGCAGAGGGACCGCCTGCACTGGTCCCCCATGGATGCAGCCGTCTCCTGTCCATCCCCCGCCGCCCTTTAAATGAGTCCCTGCCAGCAACAAGTGTGTTGATATACTGATCTGAAGGACTTGGGCATGATGCCAGCTCAAGCAATTTAGATGACACGGTTAACAGTGTCTCTACTGTCCTTATCACACAGTAGTTGTCTTTAATAAACTCAGTGAACTTCCAAATGATAATCATGGATGACAAATTAACTTGAGTCCTAGCTCTCCTATTCAGATGAACTCTGCTTTGCTCTGATTGGTAAATAGTAAATGCTAACTGCAGATGAACTATAAGAATTTGCAAAACATACCTCTCCTGTAAATATGTGATTTCTTTCAGGCAAATAAGAGCCCATTAGATTGTCTGAAGTAACTGTAAACACTAAAGTGTTCCCATGGATCCTGCTACTAGCAGTGCCATTTTCTTAATTTTTTCAGTGGTAATAAATTTATGTGAGGCATTGCATCCTGCAAACGAATCCTTAGCAAACACTTCAAAATAGGAAATAATTTTACATAAAGTAGGTAAGCCACTATAATATGTCTAACAAATTAAAACAGTCTGTAATTCCTGTAAAGCATTTTGGATGGAAGTGAAAACGATTGTTCCATCAATTTCAATTTGAAATAGGTAGCCTTTAAGAAGCAGCTAATACAGTTTCAGAACTTAGACACTGTCAAACAGTAAGCTGTTTCACAGCAAGAGTTACGAAGTGTTTTGAGTACCTCTAGTACTCATACTGACTTTCCCCTTGTAGAATTATGAGATCACAATACAATCTGAAACTATAGAGGAACAGTCAAAATATTACAATTGACAATTTAACTGCAGATTTCATGTATGATTCCTTAGATAATGATTTTTATTTTTTTTTTGAGAGAGATTTTATTCTAAAAATATCTTTGCTAGATCTCATCTTTCTGATTTCCAAACCTGCTGAGCCTTGCCAGAAGCCTTAGAAGTGCTTGTGGTCTCAGCAGCTGTTAAGAGCTTGCTAAAGTATCTAATATTAATAATAATGTGTTTCATGTCTTGTGGTTGTGATTGAAATAGTGCTGTGTGCTTAACTGATAAGTTTGGAAATGCTCTTCTTAATGGCAAAGATTGTATTTTTGAAAATTAATCCAGGAATGCAGATGGCCTAATGTCACAGGTTTGCTTTCTTTTGGCTTTGCAAAATTAACTCCTTTGATACTAGTGAAAACTAATTAGATTCTATCTATGTGTTAAAAGTAACAATAGGTAAAAATAATCAATTACTTTCCTAAACCCTTTGTACAACTGAAGATGTCTGACAGGTTTGGTTTTTTTTTACTTTATGTGTCAACAGTCATAGCAGTAACAGAAGTTGTTTAAGTGACAGCTTTTGTAAAAGTGAAAGACTCAACCTGAGATCCTACTGAAGATTTATCATGAAACTCCTACAGCCCAAAGAATGGGGCTAAGAAGGGAGTGTGCCTTTATGTATATATTCACTATATATTAAGTTTTATTGATTTCGGTCATTTCTTGACAGTATGTATCTGCTGTATACATTAAAATTACGTACTTGTTGGTTCCAAGTAATATTTAGAAGATAGTGATGTGAAGACAATATTTCTAGAAACGTTTTTTAGCAGTTGACAGGTCACTCCTCCTTTTCGGAGGCTCTGAAATGGTGATAATGACTTTCCGATACTCAGGATGTGAAGTTAAAAGCAGTCTTCTTTGTTAACCCTTATAATTTATGAGGTTTTTCTTCCCTGTAGTCCTCCTCAAACCCGATAGCCCTTTCAGTTTCACAGTTGGCCTCATGTTTGACTTTTCTTTTTGTTTTGAAGGCTGGGCGGAAGGCTTGTCGGGGTTTGCAGTTGTACTATTCCGTGCGGGGCTGGGTGGCTGTGCTTGAAACCATATGGGTGTTAGTCGTCAAGAATTGTTGCCACCATTCCTGATTCCTCTTTCTTATTAAAAACAATGCTAAGGATCTCTTCATTAGCAATGTATCACATTAGAAACCACATGTTAAGCATCATATACTTGTATAATGACACTTAGAAAGATAAGGCTTGTAGAAGACAGTGGAAAGATAAGACTTCGGGTTTGGGGTGGTTTTGGTGAAAACTAGGCACATTAAGTGCACAGAAAAAGTGTTCAGGTTCAGAAAGATTTCCAGATGTAGTGTGTCTGAAACATTTTTCTCTAAAAATATCTCTCTTTTATGCTCTTTTTTTTTTTGCTTTGTTCAGTACTTAGGACCTGCAATTGCTAGCATGCATCATAACAAGCACAGTCTTACTACTGTGAGGAATGCCACCAGAGTAACTGGAATAATTTTTGGTAAAGCAGTGCCCTGTGTTAGCAGAATGGACTAGCCCTTGTCTTTTAAGTTCTGCAGGGCAGAGAATTGTCTTCAAAGTATTTTCTGTAAAGTGCCTGGCATGCCTGTGTGTGTCAAAGCATGATAAATAATAACAAAACAGTAGTTGACAATTTATGTAGATTTTTTTTTTTTTTTAATTATTATTTTGGAATTTGCCTATAGGGGACTTTCTAGCAAGAACTAAAATGCCAGAGTGGCTTCCAGCTGGGACAAGATGTGCTCTGATGGTGAGAGAAGCTTTTAATCGGAACAGAACATGCATTTAATCGATAGTATCTTCTGTGAAGCCGTTGGGCCAAAACATCAACTGGTGTAAATCAGTGTGTCTCCAGTGAAGTCTGTGGAGACACAGCTGACTTACACCAGATGATGTGAATGTTCTTTTTGGCTTTAACAATTTTCCTTTAATCTTCTTGCCACTTAAACTTTTACTATGATCTGCCCACATTCCAGAAGTGTGGAAGGAAGATGGGATAACTTTTCCTTACTTTCCTCCTCCTTTAAGCCTTTGGTGTCTCTTCTTTTGTGTGATGATGTATGCATTTTTAGTTATATATGCTCTAATCTCTTCAAGCTTGTGAAGGTAGGTGTCCTCAAAATCACATCTGAAAAGGAGTGCCATTATATTCAGAAACTTACCAATCTTGTCTAGCTTGCCAGATGTAGGTGTATTGTAAATAATTTCCTGGCCATACTATATTTGTGATTAAAGGTTCTTGAATACTGTTATTGGAAACCATCTCCTTAGCAATTTGTGTCCTATGAAGAAGTTTAGAAGCATTACCCCCCACATCAATTTCCCAGAACAATTTTATTGTGTCTGCCAAGTGTCTTAATGTTTTAGTTACTGAAATGCATCATCCAGATGAAGTAATTGAAAATACTGAATGTGTACATCTTGTGTGGTGGGAAGACTCAGATGATATTTGGGTAGTAAAGAGGAGAAATAAATTATTTTTCTTTATCTTCCAAGCCTCTAATAAACATTTTTGAAGACAGTGTTAGTAAACTAGCTTTTGTTAGACGTGGGAAAACTGTGTTTGAGTAGAGAGCCACTGATTTTCAAAAGTTCAAGTTAATTCTTGTTATTTCCTATGGAAGCATGATGCCATTTTTGGAATTCCAGTATAAATATTTTTAACAAAACTTGCTTTGTTAAGTAATGCAGAAAAGTAATCAAATCTTTTAGGTGATTGCCCCAAACTGATGATTCTGAAGAAAGATGTGACACTTGTGAGAGTATGTGTATATGTGTGTGTGTGTGTATGTTCAGATTTGGAAGCAACAGAGAAATAAATCCTAACACAAACAGGAGCTATGAGGAGAAACGTGATTAACTGCCTATTCATACATTTATGCTCAAATGTCTTGTCACCCTCTGCCCAGTTTTTCCCGATCTTTATAAACTAATAATATCTTCAGTGGGGGAAAAAAAAAAGTAATAAGATGAAAATATTGTGCCCAGATGCTGCACTACAGCAGGTCACATAGAAATAATGTCTGTAGAGCCTGATAAAGAGTGGATTCTGCAAATGGAAATGAGAACACTCCATTTCCTTTGAACTGACTGGAAAGTTACCTTCCTCGTCCTAGCTTGTCAGTTCTTCCAGAGCTATAAAGGATCGTAGTAACTAAGCCTTTCACCAGTATTTTATTAAAGCAGGAAATACACGTAATTACAACATTTCAAGTGACTCAGTAAAGATATGTAGAAAACCAATAATATATGCACTAATTTTAGTTCTTATAGGCACTCAGATGTCAATTTCCTTTTTGTTTGTAGTTAGATAAAGCTTTAGATGGAAACAGGTCTGCAAAAAGGGCAAGAGTTGATGCCAAAAGAATAAAATGCATTTCAGAGCCTATCTTGATGTCATTTTCTATTGGTGGTACAGTTTTTGCAGAAAGTGAAAATACTCTTAGCAAAACTCTAAACTTGATTGTAAGGCTTTAAGGGTTATAAGGGTTAGCCATTTTAAAAGATGTGTCTCTTCAATATACTTCCGGCTTGTGCCAGAAGATGTGTTTGCAGTCTTTTTTTTTTTTTTAATCTAGTTTGCTGTCAGAAATGCTGTTCAGGTCTTAACTTAGTCCTAGTGGGGCATCAGCGCCAGTTAAGTTATGACAGTTTATAGAAGCTGGACTGACTTGGGAGCCTGGTCCTGCTAATGCAACATTCAGTGAAGTCAGATTTCACAGATAAGCGTGTTACAGTAAGGAAAACTGAACGTCTGAATTTTTATCCAAGGATTTCCTAAAAACACAAAATTATAAGATGCTTTCATAGGAGAGGGAAGTCCTGTTATTTCACTCTTTTTAATGGTTTTCTGTATGGTATTTACAAATTCCAGGTAATGATGAAGAATCAAATGCAATAAACTTACATTGTAGATTTCTATGCCTAATGGTGTTTTAAGAGTTGTATATACTTTACTAGTATTTATCACTGAAAATAATTTCTCTGTTCAATTCCTAAAGATTATAACAGCAGCTTATGAATTGGGGAATGATTTCTGTTATATTTTCAAGTAATTTTTTACCTCTGATGAAATAACAGAAGTGTACAAAAGGCAAGAGGTGGCTGTTGGGAAGTGATTTAGAGCAAGTAAAAAGAGAAAATATTTTTTTAAAGTGGGGATCAGTAAAGCTAGAAATTACTGCTTTTTGTGTGAACTTTGTCCCTAAAGATAAACCCACCCCCAAAGCAGTTTTTGTTTTGAAGGTTTATAAGTAGTGTAAAACAGTGGAAGAAATTAGATGTTGTGGGTTGCTTTTGTCTGTACTGAGTATTTTTTAAGGCTAGATCTCAGAGGATTTTGTATACCAACCTAAATGATTCTGTATTAACTACGAATCACTTCTGGCTAGTTACAAAGACTCTGTGTGATGCCTAGTCATGTAAGGGTTTGGTTTTGAAACAAAACTTTTTTTCTTTTCTTTTTGCTTCTGTATTATAAACAATGTGAATAGGATGTTGGACACACTACATGGAATAGCAGTACACCCAAAAGTTTGGTAGATCCTGAGTTTTATCCTTCCACCCTTGCTCTGTGGTCGTGTTTGCACAAGAGAAGTGTCCAGTTATATGAATCTGATTGCAGTGGGAGGGGAACACATGGGATGGTGCAGACAGAAAGTTTGTTAGCGTGGGAGTGCTTGCAAGATCAGAGCCTTGTACTGTAAGTTGGCCCTCATGATTTGAAAATGAAAGCATATTAACCTATAAGTGTAAAAAAAGTTACCCTTAATTTAGATACGCATTTGCAGAGTCCTGAAGCCTCCTAAGTGCTCTTCTGCTGTGACTTTGTGGGCTGAGTTACCTATTGTAGAATTTACTAATGAAATAAAAACAAAATCTGATCAAAGCAATTGTTAGAAATGTCACTATTTGATAAGATCATCTGCTGAAAATAAAGGGGAAATGAGATCTGACAGAGGTGAAACCAGGTAAATAGCTTTCAGCTCTGCTTTTGTTATTGAAAAAAAAAGAGAAACAATAGGTGCTGTTTAGAGCCAGAAGCTGCCCTTGTAACCTCTGCTGCTCTTAAAATGCCTGAAGGTTATTGCATGGTTCATGGTGGCTTTTATGCTTGCAGTGCAACTTTTAATTTTCTAACAAAAGGAGATGCAGTAGCAGCCTGCTGATAAACACCATGCAGAACAATCGGAGGAAAATGGAAAAATTTCTTTATTCCTTCTTTCCAGTTACTGAAGTATACTGGTGTATTTTTAACAGAAGGAGAAAAGCACTGCCTCCTATGTTAAACTGCCAAAGCTGGAGACTAATTTTTAAAAAGTAGGAACATTATTTCTACGAGGATGGGATGTGCATTTGCATTCAATAGCCCCAGCCCAAACAAATGGTTTGTTGCATGCTGTTATGGGGAGCGATCCGAACGTCCACAGGGGCTGTACCTATCTCAACAAGATTTCTGCTTGCTGCACTGGCAAAATTGTGTTGAGCTAGCCTTAAATCCAGCGTTCTCAGCATCAAAACTCCAGCTGCCTGCCCAGAAATGTTCCTGCTGAGCATGAGAATCACCCTTTCTCTGCACGTTATGAAGCAGTGCACAGTCTTAAGTAAGTAATACAGACCAACTTCAGCCAGCACTTTGGTACTGTCCTTACATGTGCTGCTTGAATTTGTTCATGTGATCGTTGCTGGTGTTTAGAATGCTGCACTTGCTGTGATGCATTGTACTTGGATACTGGTAGGAGCAGAGAAGGGGTCAACTTCTGAAGGTATTGTTTCCAGTGAAGCTGAAAGTAATGGAATGTAGCAGTTTTAGGAATCTACACCTGTGAGTATATAATAAGAGAGTATCTGTTTGTGTATTTTCACCCCTGACATTCAGATCAAAGGTCCCCTAGGTGGTGTTGTGGTAAGAAAAGGGAAAGGGGCCACATGTCTTACCAACTCTGACCTGTCCTATTGCTCCTTGTTTTCAAGTTTTCACTAGAAAGTCAGTCATAAGCCAGCTTTGATGAGGTGGGTTACTTTCAGGGGCTCAATGCATATGGATATTCCGTTCAAAAAGTGGCAGATTGAGGTCTCGGTGGTTAAAAGAAGAAATGGTATCAGCAAGTGCTGCCACTTAAATATCAAAACTGATGCCCTGTCTTGCACTTGGACCGTGCTGGGATGTTGCCACAAGCACTTAAAAAAAACCCATTGTGTTTTGAGGCAGTGAGCGTGACTCCTGGATGACTGATGCCAGGAAGGCTGACTAGCTGAGAAACATCTTCAAGCCTTTGCAAACACATACTGGCTTAAGCATCTTCGATCCTTTACAACTACAAGCCAGCTAAAACAAAAAGCCGAGGAGGAGCCTGTTTCTTGCCTTCCAGCTTGCTTACAGATAAAGGAAATGTATCCCAAAGGGAGGAGACTCCCCCCGGGCCCTGGAATTTGATTAATTAATCATCACTTTCAGCCTGCTCATTAAATAGTTTTTCTTTCCTTACTTGGGCAAATGAAAAAGATTATTACACCTGGGAGAAACAATGACACCTGTTAAATCTTCCTCTATTGTTAAGCACAGTTAAAAAAAAATCCATTTAATTTTAGATTTAGAGTAAGTAGAACTAGGCTTGCTTTCTTTTTACATAGGTTATGTGGAATTGTGCTGGTATGTATTTGTATCAATAATGTCTGCCATTATGTGTGGCAGTAGTTCTTATCTTCTTTAACTGAATTTGCTTAACTCAGAAATACTTTTTTATTTATGAAGGTAGAGAGTCTCTTAATGTCAAATTTTTGCTTGCTTCCGTGAGACATCCGACTTGATTTCTGATTTTACGTGAGAGTCAAAACTGTCATCACCAGTGGTTTTCTGCTTCTGTTGTGTTAGCATTTTGGTCATGATAGACGTCTTGGCAGCTTATGATGTAATTTATCATGTTGCTTCAGTGCTGGGGCTTTGTCAGCAACAGGGAATTTCAGGCAGAATTTTCCATTGGCTCAATAAAGCCAGAAGCAGCACCGTGAGAATTTTACATGGAAATCTGAGCGTGGATAAAGCTTAAGGGGAACTACTTGTATGTCAGATTTTGGGGCACATTTGGCAAGAGGTAGTAAGCCAGGGGTGTTGGGTGACTGTGGTCATCAAGAGCTTATCTTGCTGTCTGTGCTCAGTGTGTGTAAGGCCTCTTGCAGTCTTTTCTCAATGTGTTGTGTAAAGTTACTAGCACTTTGATAATACACATTTTTCTCTTTCCCTGTGGTTTTGCAGCTCCAGTTTGCTCTGGATGAATTCCTGGGGCACGTTGTTTGCTCACTGTACTTAGGCCTGGGAAATCAGTATTTTACTAGGTGATAAAGATTGACAATCTCAGAAACAGTATCTTTAATCAAACTGTCTGAACAACAGAGTATCTTTCTGGTTTGCTTTATTCGGATTTATTCCACAGAAAAGCACAAGCTGGGTATAATTTGCAAATATTTACTTTAGTGGCACAGTTTTCACAGTGTGTTCTCCCAGTCGAAGGGTGGGGAAAATATGCAGTAAGGCCTTGTGACATCATTTCACACAACCCATGGCCACATGGTTTTATTTTATTTTTGCTTTCTGTTGGCAGACACTAAAGGGGGTGCTAATTCGTTGCCTGCTAATTTTGCTTAGAAGGTCTATTTAACCATCAGCACAAAAAAGGGTTACCAGCCTTGCTGCTGTCTATGGCAGCTGTGGTGCAACAGCAGCACGTGCTGCTATGATCACAAGGCTGGACTGTTGTAATCCCTTGCAGTAGAGCCTGCAGCCCAGCTTCTCCTTCGCTTGCCCACTGCCTCTGGAAAGGAGCACCATGGTTTCTTGTTAGCCGGTTGGTACTGTATGCTTGCTGTGTCAGTCTTCTGTGTTTGAGGGGTTAGCAACTATGAAGCAGTGACTTGATTTTAAGCTGGTGCTGCTATGTGTACTTCAAAGCTACATGGTAGGACCTAGTTCCCTTCAATGTGAAGCTCCGGTCTGAAGGATGTTTATCTTCAGATGCTAATCTGTTCAATTTTCTCACTGTGACAGTGGCTACCAGCAGGGGTGGTGAAATGTTTACCTACTGGACCCTGCCCCAGCCCTTTGGGTTTACCTCTAGTCCACCCTCAGTCATTTGATCAAAGTGGCATTGTTCTGAAAGGTGTAGGTCCACAACAGCTTCAGGGCTCTCCTTCCAGTTCTTGCCTTCTCCCTGCCTCTAAAGCTGGCTCACAGCTGATACCATATGAGCCACCTTACAGCTCTCAACCTGCAGACTAAACCACAGAAAATCAAATAGCTTTCTGCAGGGTTATCTCCCTGAACTGGCTTTTCACGGGAGCGGACATGCTCCACTGCCAGCAGCAAAGATGTGATGGGAGCAAACAGCCTGCATGAGGGGAACAGCAGCACAGCCTTAGCATCAGTGCAGTTAAGTTCCCTTGCAAGTGTTGTAAAAATGCAGCTTTTCCCTAGCGCCGTGGCTATTACACATATTTCTAAGCAGGAAAGCCTTTTCATTGTTTCATCACATGTCTGTACACATGAGAGTGAGACAAAAGCTAGGGACATTTTATGCATCACTGTTAAAGGGGTGGGGAGGTGGGGGTGGAGGAAAGGGAGCCCTGTTGTTTTAAATGTTGTAAAAGTCCTTGTGGTTGCCAGTGATTGAGAGCTGTCCCGTATTGTCATATTATCTTTCTTTATGTTTGGAGATAATATATCAGCATAGCAATTTTCAGACTAGGAAACTCAGACCCAAGGAGCAAGGGTGCAGTCCGTCCGGCTCTATGCCTCTCCTCATTCCTGCTTTCTGCAAAAGACTTGGCAATACCATAGCAGGCATTTTTGGCTGAGGCAAGGAGTCTATTTGCAGTATTTACGTAAATATTTTTTTTTTGGAGGAAATGCCACTCACTGTACTTCATACTTAAGGTGATCAGCCAGTGGGAGAAAATGAGTTTGTTGCTGCTTAGCTTGCTAAAGTAAATAAACTACTTTCTGCTTATGATTTTGCCTTTAGAATACTTACAAATATCAGATTTATCTTACTTCCCCCCTCCCTTCTAAACAAGGCTAAAGAACTTAAGTAGGAGCTGTCTGAGTCTGGAATTGGGAATGCTAATTCTTTTATTAAATCTGTTTGCTTATTTTGATTATCAACTGAAGAATTGGGGAAAAAGAATTAAAACCTCAAAACCTGAGTGTATGACATGCATAATTTAAAAAACCCCAACAAAAGTCTAATTAAAATATCTTGCCCTGCCAGTTGCTTAAGTTTTCATGTATCTCTTGATATATGTGATGTTTAAAGCCAGCAAAAATAACTAGTGAGATAGAAAGTTCAAGAAGAGGAGGAAAAAGGTCCCCAAACAACTTGGAGAGAAAGGTGGATTTTGATAGAAAAATAAATGCAGCAACAAGCATAATGCCTTCTGTCTTCAGAGTAATGTTAAAAAGGGTTTGTTAACATTTTATCCTCAGAGAGGCTTTGTTATATTCCAGTGATTCCTGGGATAAAGTGATTTTTATGTCTTTTTCACTTATATTTAAGTGGGATTTCTCTCAGATAAACAAAGTAACACACACTCAAAGACTCTTTCTGCCTCATTTAAACACCCCACCTTATCAAAACTCCATTTCCATGAGTGATGGATCTTGGCTCTGGATGGGAGACTGAAGTATTCAATTACCTTATTTTCATGTGCTAATGAAGCAGAATGTGGCTTTAGGGGCTTTCTTTTCAGCAAGGTAGCCTGTTTGGTTATGCACATGCTGCCTTCTTATGTTTCCTTCCACGTCTCTGTCTACACTCAAGCAGTGGTCTTAATGGGCAACAGTGGCTAATCCGTCTGCGGGACAACAAGCCTTGGCCTTCTTCAGCCCAGCGGGAGCAGCCCTGGCCTGTAATTAGCGGAGCCATCAAGCCAACTGTTTGGCTAGAAATGACTTCTTTTGGCACCTCTTGCAACAACTTTATATGCTGAAAATCTGTGAAGGTTGGGTTTTGTTTTTCTCAATTTTCTTTGCATCACAGAGTGTTGATGTGAGCTCTGAAATCCTCACACCAAAGCGCAGCAGGTTTGTACTCTGGGAACTTGGTTTCTCCTCAGAATGGGAAATCTACAGTTTAAATGTTTGCTGTTATTTGTTCAGCTGAGCTTAAAAGTGCAGGTGCATTTGTCCCTGAGAGTCAAATCACAGAATCATAGAATGGTTTGGGTTGGAAGAGACCTTAAAGATCATCCTGTTTCAGCCCTGGGCAGGGACACCTTCCACTAGACCACGTTGCTCAAAGCCCCGTCCAACCTGGCCTTAAACACTGCCAGAGATGAAGCAGTCACAACTTCTCTGGGCAGCCTGTGCCAGTGCCTCACCAGCCTCACAGTGAAGATTTTCTTCTTAATTATTTAATCTAAATCTCCCCTCTGTCAGTTTAAAGCTATTCCTACTTGTCCTATCACTACACATAAGGAAATCCCTCTCCAGCATTTCTGTAGGCCCCCAGATGGTAAAGGCAAATATTTTTTTATATCTATTGTCATGCTGCTGACAATGGAGGAAAGATTTTTATTTAGCTCAGGCACTCTTCAGTACTGGCATTCTCTTTGGCATCTTCTGCTTTACTTCCATGAGGGGTCCCGATTTTCATACTCTTGAAGTTAAGCTTTTACTTAGTGCTTGGCTAAAACAGGACATTAAGTGTTCAGTGCTTTACATGATAGCTCCTTAGCTGCAGTTGCACATCCTTTTAGCACTGTATAATGAAAATTAACACGTTGTGGGGGTTTTCCTAGCAACTGTATGCTAGGAATTACTGTGTCAACTTCACCACAACGGATGATGGAGGGAAATAACCATCCAGCAGTTACTCACTGCCAGTTATGAAGTTGAGGAATTGGAAAAAGGCAACCAGTTTCCCTTTTTTTCTTCCCCCAAAGAATGAAATGGAAACGTACACTGAAACATATCCAAGTTTGGTGGGTGGTGGTTTGGTTTTGTCTTGTCGGGTTTTGTGTGTGTGTGGAGACTTCTAAAGAAAGTGAAGAGCAACTTAAATAACTTTGGTAGGTGTAAGAATAATCACCTTTAATTCTCCTGTAAAGCATTAACATGTGGAGCAATAGACTTTAATAGAATGTAAGTTACACTGGTTTCCCCTGAGATTCATGAAGAATGTAAGAATTACACAACGTTGTAATGAGTCTCTGCTCCCACTAGCTGATGGTAACTAGTAAGTAAAAGGACGAAGTGTAATAGACACTGAGTAGTAGTACAGATTTTGTAAGTTGCACCATGCTGCTGGGTGTCCTGGATTTTCCTGGAGGAAAAATAGGGAAAAGAAATGTATAAAACCAAAAATGGAAACCCTTGGATATTATCTTGATATAATCTTTCACAAAGATCCTGAAGTAATTGTGATGGTAGTCCTGGCATGAATTAAAACAGGTGAAAAAAGTAGGAGGCTGGTAGTAATAGTCCTCAGTTCTCAACCTGGAGGAGATTCCTATTTAAGTGGAGCTGTAAAATATTGGTATTGGGAGTGGTGTGTGTTTAGGTTGAGAGAGACCAAGAAGCATCTATGATAAGTGGGCTTACCTGGCCAGAGGGTTGAAGTTGTGTATGTTAAGGCTGTTGGGAGAGATAACTAGAGAAGTATGCAAGAAAATTAGGTAACTTAATAACCCACATCATACTTTATGGCTGAAGTACGTAGCAAGCCAGATTTGATCAGGGCAGTGATGTTACCACTTCTCCTTCATGGAAACAAGGCTCCTTGTTCTGCTGCACCCCTTGAATAGGGCTTTCATGCAAACACCCAGGAAGTTCACCTTCTGCGAAGGAAATTGCCGGCATGCCCCCCCACCCCCACCCCTGCAGCCTTCCTCCCCTTGGGGATGGGAAAACTTCCATGCCTCTCCCTTATCTCTTGGATATCCTATTTCCAGAGTGAGCTGAGGAAAAAGAAGGTGTAGTGGTAACTGCATAGTTACTGGCTACCTTTGGCAACTAGAGACGTATACTGTGATTTGAAGCAAGTCACAGCAGCTCTTTTATCCCTTAAATTTGTGGAAACAGTCCTGTGCTCTTTAGCTAGAGTTAGGTAAAAGAGGTTTTTGTGACTAATAACTTAGTTTGTCAGTATGTGCTGTTCTGTAAATCCACATCTGTTCTGGAAAGCAGAGTAGTTAACCTGGTTTATGAATTCAATTTGTTGTTCTGGTTAAGAGCTGAGAGTTTTCAGTTCCAACTTTCTTAAGCTTATTATTTCTTTAATTATGCTGAAAGTGCAGCATCTCAGAACATCCCTTTCAACATATAACATGTATTTTTAAAAATAGACTTTCTTTGGGAGCCCTCGATGAGACATACGTACTTTATTTCACGTTGCTTAACATTATGAATTTGTCCCAAAACAAAACTTTTTCACTTCAGAAAAAACCCAACCAAATAAACAAACCCCCCCCCAAACCCTCCTGCCTTCTTAACTGGTTTTGAGACAATTCTCATCCTTCTTTCCTCCACATCTTTTTCTGTGTCGCTTTCTTGGATCCAAGTTAATAGAGCGTCTGGTATTTCCGTATGGCTCGAAGATACTGAAGCAAACTTAGCAGAGTTTTGCGGAGCGGGGGGAGAAAAAGGGGGAAGCAATGTAGCAGAATGTTTCCTGACTCGAAAAAGTAAATTTGCTTGTAGTGCTGCACTTGAGCTCGGCAAGAGCAGATACCTGACATGCATTTGGAGCTGATAGCTAATTAAAAATGAACTGCGTATCTGTTTTACAAAAGTGTATTTCAGAATGAAAAGACCATTTGTTACCTCAGTTACTTAGGCTGTTAGCTTATTTCCCAGGTGTTTTTCAGTTGATGACATCTCACTATAGTTTCTAATTTTAATTCCTGTCTCACTTTCTGGTTCTCATACACTAGCATCTTGCTGCACCATTTTTGTTGGGAACATTGCAGAGGCCTTTGTTTCCATGAGCATGTTTACTGAGCTTTATAGAAATTTGTAAACTATTGTGGTTTGAAAAAACTCCTCTCAGAAAAAATACATTTTTAAACACTTTCCTCTTCAGAATGATGGTAGGAAAGAGGGAGAAAAAAAAAATGGTGGTAGAGGTAACATTTTCTACATTACTTCATATGAGGAGAAATGTTGAATTTGCTTTCCAGTGAAATGTGTCTTGGGGACTGTGATATACATAGCTTTGTATATTTAAATACATGTAACTTCTAGGCATCAATTTTGTGTGAGAGACAGTTATCTTACTGAATGTTACCTCACTAGAGAGGGAATTGTGAAAAGTTTATGATCATACAGTGTAACTTTTGTATATAATATGTATATACGGCATTACCACCAAAATTGAGTACTGGAGTATTCAGTGCCTAACAGTTCATAAGAACACATTGTTACTGTAGAGATGCATAGACTAGCAGTCTTCCTTCTGCCTGGTTATATTAAATGTAAAGTTTATGTCTGCTAAGAAATATAAAGCCAGCAGTCTCAATAACCAAGCAAGACCATGAAGAATTGAGAGGAAAGTACAAATAGAGAAAAGGTGATCTTGAGAAGTCTGTCTCCCCAGTGAGTTGATTACAAACCAAAGATTAGCATTTAGCTCATGCTGCTACTTGCATAGCATTACTCTTATGGAGACATGTAGTCCCATTGAATTCTATTGTGGCAGCATAGACATGTGTCTTGGGGAAACTGAAAGCATTTAGAGTTAAACCCCCATACCACTGCATTAAATTCAACCTGCAAACCTTCACACGTAAGTAATCATAAAGCCACACTTAAGGCTGTTGTGTGTTGGATTTCACTTCAGCCTTCTGAGTTATGTTAAGGACCTGAGCAAGTAAAGCCACGACAGTAGTCTTCTCTTGAGGTGACCAGAATATGGTAAATGTCAGAAATCCACATCTGAAATAAGAGGTCACACCCTCTTTGCCAAGCGCAGACAAAGAAAAGAGGCTCTTTGATGTGGCTCTAGTGTAGTATCAGCTTTGTCTTTAACAAGACCTGTGTGCTACAAACTTGACTTGTGTATAAAAGGCTGTACTGTTGTGTGGAAGGGTTGATACAGGCTTATCCTTCCTGTCGTCTCCACCCCCATCTGCCTTCTGCACCTCGCGGGTGATCTCTGTTTTGGCTGGCTGAAGCCTCAGCCAGGTAGTCATCATCCCAGACCAATCACCTAAAAACCCCTGATAATCCCATTCCAGTGTGTAAACCAGAGCTGCCATAACAGCGATAAACACTTGCAAAAGAGCTGCTTATTGCAGACATACATCCACTGGAGATGACTGCAGAGGCAGGGGGACCTCAAACACTGCTGCACAAAGAGCAGCACTTCAGATGGCAGATGATGTTTTGGCATCTCCCTCTAGCTCCCAGCACATACAGCAGTTTATGTACCTACAGCAGTTCTTACTTTTGCTGAATGTGTACCCCTTAATATTAGCATTGCCTTTCACCCTACTGCTACTTCTACCCCTTTCTGTGCCTGGGCCAAGGTGTACATTGTGAGTACTTAAGGGTCCCTCTTTCATGTTTTCCTTTTTCACAGTCTTCCTTTGCCCAGGAATTTTGTCACTGTAAAGGAGCTATAGTTTTGGTATAGCTGATCTGACAGCATAAAACAGGATGGTAGTGCTCTTCCAGTCATAATAGTCAACTAATTAGGTTTCTGTACATGGAGATGTGAATATGGTAAACCTTCCAATACTGTATTGTAGACAGTGGATGTGGTAGGAAAATGGTAAAGGCTGAAATAACGTATCTCTAATGGAGCAACTTCACTGCCCTTCTCCTATACCCCTTTCACATTACCACTGTCTTTTATGTAGCTTTATGTTTTGGAAAAAAAAGGGTTAGGTATTCTGCTAGGGAAGAATTGTCCTTCTAGTCACATTAATGTAGTAATTAAGCTGTTTCATGGATCATCAGTCCTTGTACTTCAGCCATGAAATGGTGGTGGCTGGTTTGAGAAGGCCTCAGCTTGTATGCATAGGTATCACTTGTGTTAGGGCAGCCAGCAGGGGTGCGTATGAGAAGGTTTTCACTTCCTTTGGGATTCAGACTGTCCATAAAGATGTCAGAAAATGGGATTTAGCAGTTAGTTAAGAACATGCTTGATTCAATTATTGAAAATTAAAGGGGTTCCACATACTGTCACAGCAGAATAGCCACCCTTGTGGTGAATGGATTGGTGTGCTTTCTTGGTGCAGCGACTTGGGGTGCTGTAGGACAGAAGAGTGGCACTGTGAGCCCTGCCTTTCCTGATCTCCACTGCACCCAGAGGTGGACCACAGCACAGCAGGGCGTCAGGCTTGCACTGGGAAACACTGATATTTCTGCTTCTGTCAATATAGTGCTGGCTGCACTGGTGTATGAAAGTCTTTAGTGGCCAGCTATGCAGTGTAACTGCTAGCATGACGGTGGCTGAGAAAAATGCATATATTTGGACTGGGGGAAGGAGCTTGAGCACTGAGCTGCCTGTTACGGTTTTGCGAGTTACCATATATAATTGCAGCTGCCAGAATGCAAAAGTCATCTTTGTGAAGATATATCTAGAGGGGACTGAGTTGCCTTGGGTCTTGATGTTATGATGCGTATGTGCTTCCTTACAAAAGCTGGGACAGCACGCTTAAGCTCCTAGTGTAAACGAATGGAAATTCGGCTCTCTGAGGAACGTGTTCAGACAGGGGCTTGTAACTCAGAATTGTTAACTCCATATACCCGTGGTGCCCAGACCCCTGTAACTGCATGGCTGTGAGCAGAGTAACACAGCAAACAGAAAGGAGACACCAGGGTAAAAGGTGACTAGCGTGTTTCCTATACAGGCACATGGCAGCATGTT